>NIWZ02000095.1:0-80409 GCA_002242745.2 Lecanicillium sp. LEC01
AACCCGCGGGCAGAATAGCTTCTAGATAACTAATCTAACCCTATCCCAACCCTAACCCGCTTTTTCTATCTAAGTTTTTTTATATTTACTATCTGCCTGTCCTATCCCTATCCCTAAGCCCTACCTAATTTACCTTATTCCCCTTTAGGGTAACCTTAGGGTACTTCCCTCTCTTCCCTTCCTATTCCTATTTTCCCCTTCTTCTCTTTTTCCTTCCGTTTCCCTCTTTTTTCCCTCTTTTTCCCTTAAGGTCGAAGTTTTCCTTATTTAGATATCCTTTTTAGGGTATTTTCTTAGGGTATTTTCTTCCCCTTTTAGGGTTTACCTTAGGGTTATTTTCCTAGTTATTAGCTGTTTTTAGCTTAGCCTCTTTTTTCTTTAGCATAGCTCCTTCCCCTAGCTTAGTTTTCCCGCTTTAGACCTTTCCCTTCCTAGAAGGAAAACCCGCAGGCAGAATAGCTTCTAGATAACTAATCTAATCCTATCCTAACCCTAAGCCGCGGCCTCGCAAGCGTAAGATAGGTTTATGCCTTATTAACTCGTACGCACGCTCAAACGAGAGAAAGTTACAACTCCTTGATCGCCTGCCTGGCGCTCCTCTTAAGCTTCTTGAAGAGCCTCGACGGTCTTACCCTTAGGCTATTTATTATGCAGCGCCTAACTTGCTAAATTAAAGTGTAAATAATTTCAAATGCGTTTGGATTTCTTTTCTCCATGAGATGATGCCTCTATTGGGGGCTGTGATGGCTTATTACTATCTACACCGTCATGAAAGTCAGCAGACAGCAGGAAACGGAGAAGGCAATAGCTGTCTTAGTCCCTCATCTACGCTTTTTCACCGCATGTCGCTTTTATAATATACATTCCAGTATAAAATGCGAGGTAGAGAACGAAGTCAATATTATTCATCTGCCGGACGGAACTGTAAGAACTATGAAAAAGCATACTAGGGCCAATTACCGCCTTGTGAATGAGCTATTCTTATCAACTACGGCACTGTGTAAACCTAGTTGCAGGAGCAAACCTCGCCATTGCCAAGGTCCTTGCACTGGCCGCCGGGCTTGCCAATGTAGGAGCAGTGGTTCTCGCAGCAGAGACCGCTGAAGGGAGGGAGCAGGCTGCAGCAGATGCTGCGGGCGTCGAGGGTCGCCCGGGCTTGAACATCGCCGGTCTCAACGATGCCTTTAATGGCGGCCTCCATGACGTTCTTGTAGACCTCGGGCTTAGCGAGCTCCTCCTCGCTGGTGAAGGCAGCGAGGGCAGGCTTCACCTCGTCTTCCCAGATCTTCTGCTCGCCATCAATCTGGTCGCCGCCGCGTTTGCGGGGGTAGCAAGCGCAGATAGTGTAGCCGGGGCAGCCATCGCGGGGAAGGCAACGTCCGCCGTTAGGGTTGCCTTCTCGGACACACACGTTGTTGCAAGTGGAGTCGCCGCCGAGAATGCAAGAGATTGAGTTGTGGCAGAGGGCCGAAGCAGTCGAGGTCAGAGCCAATGCGACAATGGAGAACTTCATCGTTGTAGACTAAACGTGTCAATAGATGTTCTGAAGGGGTGGCAAGTCTCAAATATAGCTGAAAATGTACCTTTGGAAGTGAGTGTTTGTAGTGTTATCTGATGAGACTTGGATGAGAAATTTGGATTAGAGACTTGGAGTCGCCGTCTTGAGTGAAGAATCAAGAATTATTTATCAAAGATGGCATCTAGTATTTATACTTCATTCATGGAGTCGGACTGTCGCTGTACTCACATTTCATAAGTGCCTACATCCGAAATACGATCAAGTCCTCCGTAAGCGGAGGAATATTCCGGCGTCTTACTATGTGTGGTAGTATTGCGTCTAAGACAATTACAAGACAATTACGAGACAATCACTAGCAGTTCGGTGAGACTCGTTATATACGTGGATATGTGGCGTGCGAAGTGGGATGCTAATATGATGTGGAGAAAACTTGATCTAGAAAGCACACTTTGCCAGTGGCGTCATCCGAAATCCGATCAAGTCCACCATAAGCGGGGGAATGTCCTAGCGTCTTACTATATGTGGTAGCATTGCGCCTATATAACTACTTTGCATTTAGCAGACAATCACAGGCAGCCCGGTAAGCCTCATGTACAGGCTAGGTATGTGGCACCCAAACCGAGATGCCCATGACGAAGAACTTGATCTGCAAAGAGCTTAGCCTATAGTTGAAAGGCACTGTCGCAACTGTGCCGTATACTTTTCAGCTTAGGGTTCACTGGACTAAAACCGGCTGTAAGGCTTTGCCTGACGCGGACGCTCGGTAGCGCCTTAATTGTCTGACACGTCAGTGGCAGTGCATCTACTATCCACTGCAGCTGAAGGCAGCCTGTCGGCATAGGTCACCTATGGTATTGTCGATCTCTCCGTTCACCCTCCACTGACTTAGCAAGAATATGCCAATAAAGAATACGCCAATAAAGATGGGTTATGTGGCTTTGACTTCGCTATTTTAGGTACTTTCCGAGTTCCGCACAGCGCGATATCGACTTTTGCTAAATTTTCTTGGTACCTGCAGCGCTGGGCTGAATGGTGATGCCACATCGCAATAAAGCGTCTATGTTCTAGCGATGCGGCTTTCGACTCAATATCTCAACTACCCCAGGAAACGTTGATGAAATTGTCACGGAGTGAGAAATTAAGAATGGCCCTATTAGCAGCACGTAAAGGCACAGAAACGTTGATTAAATCACACGTAAAATACTGCTTTTGCCGCTGTCTCGGCCGTATTTACGCAATAGGCCGATTCAGCCTCACTCAAGCCACTTACAGGTCGTGTGGGGAAGCCCCCAACCTCAAGCCAAACGAAGATGTTTCCACTCAGGCTTTTATAATTCTTGTTGCCTTGCCCCTGAACTCGCAATGGTTTCCTATTATTGCGCGGCGTCATATGGCTCTTGTCTTTACCGGCTGGCAACACTTGCAACACAAAATGCTGAGGCTGCGATCGAGGGGGGGCCAATCGTACTCGGGCGAGATATCTACGGTAATAGTTGGTTCAACGAGGAATAGCTGGGGCAACCGCGGCCAATATTAGAAGGTGTTGTTTGATGTAGGGTATCGTAATTGCAAGTGTCGAAAGCGAGATGCTGAAGAGGAGGATGTCAGCTTGTCGTTGAGTGCCAGCGCTTGTCTATTGGTGGCCAACTAATTAGAGCTAAGTAATAGGAGTCAATATTTCATAATACTGCAATATATATCCTTGCCATCGCTACGACAGGAAGCTGGTAGTAATAGCTACACCGACTCCCACCTCGAGGGCATTTTCCAGCTTGCCGTTGACATGCAGCTGCTACATCCGAGCTATGCTGATTGTGGCGAGAGAACTTTCAGCGGATAGAGAAAAGAGGCGCGGCCGCTTCCTAATGCGATATTGGCCGAGAGTGCTCAAGAGGGATCGAGCGGCGATAACAGCGGCCGCATTCTACGGCTTGGTGGCTAGCAAAACTGTCGCGCCACTTCCGAGGGTGGCCTATCTACTAGAACACTCATCTCACATCTCCAGCTGCTCCAGGGCCTGGTTAAGGAACTCCTCGCGCCGTTTGGTAAGCAATTCGGCAGTCAGGTCAGGGCGGCCCTGGTCCGCCATCGTGGGCTGAACCCAGCCCATATCCGGGGGGCTAGCGAGGGCCGCCACTGCGTCCCAGTACGGCACGTCCGTTGGGGAACGCCCGGCTTCGTCTTCCCATCCAGACAGGACCTCTGCCGCAGAGGGCGGGCCGTAGCAGAGAGCAGCATCACAGCGGAGCGACCCCAGGTCAATTCCTGGGGAGCCAACTCCGGAAGCGTCCCAATCGAGGATCGCAGTCAGCTCGGAACCATCCCATAGCGTGTTGCCGTGCCATAGATCGCCATGCACGAACACCACCCGGGTGTCGACAGGCTTGGCCCGCTCGACAGCCTCCGCTGCCCGCCGCAGCACTGCCGAGGCTCCATTCTCGCGCCGCAACCTGGCCCAGTCAACGTCTCCGATGGGTCCAGTCCGGGGCGGCAAGGTCGCCAGAGATGGAACGTCCACGGCGCTGATCCGCGCGGCAGCGGCGCCCAGCGTCCGCAGTCGCTTGCCATCAGGTTCTAGCGGAATCTGACTGGACCCGGCCACATACGAAGTCAACGCGAGCGCGAATCCGGGCACGGCACCGTCATCGTGGCCAAGTACCTCTGGTACCGGCAGGCCGGCCATTTCCGCGTGCCGCATGGCGTCGACCTCGGTCCTGACGTTCCTCTGGTTCGCCTGCGGTGCAATGCGCAACAACGCGCGCTTTCCGGCTGCTGTCCGGATCAGCCAGGGCGACCCGCCTTCGCGCAGACCGCGGTCCACGGTCACATCACCGGCCAGCACTTTCGCTGCCCACGCCAGAGCCGCCGTATCTGGACGAGCCATCTAGCAAGCGTAGTCCTTTTATCGGCCGCGGAATGAGCTGTTTGAATTACGCCGACAGCAAGCTGGGGTACTCCTTTCAGCGGAACAGCCGGAAGGTGGAACGGGAGGCAGACCGGACGTCGTTAACGAACGAACGGAATAGTCGGTTGCTTAAGGCGAGGGTGGTTGCGCTTAGAGACGAATCTCTATGAGCTGTCCAAGTCTCTGCTGGGCGTCGGACGCCGTTTTGCTGCGCAATCAATTGACATGGGACTATACGAGTAGGTGTACGCTGGCTATCAGATATGCATAATGGCCTTTTATAGGTGCGCCAACGCTAGTGAACAGGGCGCTGACTGGGTTCGTTCGGCGCAATTTTAGCCTGTGCTTACGACCCACACCAGATGCAGCCTATATCATCAGCCACCCAGCGAGCCGGTACAATGGATGGGAGCCGTAGTGCGCGGATATTCTGGGTAAGACCGAACTCGATGAGTTAAATTAATTGCCACGCTTGCGATACCTATGGTAATGTTAAGCAAATCAATAGTAACTGTTCGCACTTTTTTAATAGTATATGCTAGGAAAGGAATAATATAAACCTCTTTAATGAATGAAAAACACCCTAGCCCGCACGTCTATTAGGATAAAGGACAGTGACGGCGCTATAGGGCAAAGGAAACAACACCGGAAAACACACTCCTCTGCTGGCAGATCATATTCGGTGACTGTAGCGGCATAGAGGCCTATCTTAAATCGCTCGAGTCTCTTATAATAGCTCTGACCGAATACCCCAAAGCACTAGCACTGCCACGACCTTTGTCGTTAACCGTTATAGCACAAGGTTAAGCATGGGGTAGCCCGATGATAAGCTTTATCCACGTCGCCCGAGCACGGAGAAACCAACGAGAGTACCTAGCTGTGTTGAGGTAGCCTCTGAGTTCCCGGTAGGTGTTTTAACCTCTAGTGTAAGTAGAACTACGCGGTTGTATAGCATATCGATGTTGACACTTCTTAGATAATAATGTAAGTTATAAACCGAAGAGATAAGCCCCTCTTACGGAGTGCTACGTCGCGCATTTAAGTCATAGAGGTTATAAGGTGTTATAATCCATAGCCTAAAAAAGCTCTAACGACGGCAGGCGGCCGAGGCATATGCTACTATAGCTACGGAAGGCCGTAAGTCTACAGAGAACCAGGGCAATGCAATCATATGTGGCTAGGAGCAGCCCGGCTGCTAGGGCAAGTGGTTCGGCTACGGTTACTCTAGCAGGCCGTGTAGAGCGCTATGGACCGATGGTTAGAAGTTTATGTCGTTGCATCTGCGATGTGCTAAGAAATAGAATAACTATGTCTTAAAGGGCATGTGTAAAGAGGATCCTAAAAGATCTAATAATATATATTAATATTTCTTTTATAAAAAGATAGACTATATCTAGATAAGATAATAGTAATTTAGTATAATTCTATCTTTAAGTTAATCTACAATACACCCCTTCCTATATTTTATATTAATCTCCTTAGAGTAGGATCTATAGAAGGAAGTGGTGTATATACCTATAGCTATTTAGTTTTAGTTTTAATAGCATATGTGGTGCTGGCTTTTACCTGGTTTCTGGGCTTAAGACCGAACTCCCGGACCCGTGTTAGAATGTTCCTAACGCTAGGTGATCGCCCGCACTCTAGTTCTCACGGTCTCACCTAAGACGAAGATATAGACTAGGCAATGGCCGCCTTTACGTGACACTAGATGCCCCGTGCTGGCGTAAAGGCCGCACGCAGCTCGGCACTTAGGCTGTAATTAATGTAATTCTTGTCCCGTTATAGGAAGGACAATCCCGTCCTAGTTTTCGTCACGATATGCCCAACTAGCTATAATAATGTTGAGTGCTACTGGAAGCAGATGACCCGTCTAGGTAACCCCTAAGCGAGACTAGCGGATAGAGTTAAGTGTAATTGTCACTGTAGTGATGAAAATGGTTTATCATCTCTTTCACTGTTATATTATTCTACATCCCTTCTCACTTAATATCCTCGGCTATCTTGATCTTACTTCTAATGTGAGATAAGGCTAACTGCCCTTGCGATTAGAGGTTCCAAATCGAGATATTATCAAAATGTGCACCCGTACGGTATACTCTTGCGCCACGCATTCCCTTCTTAAACTTGCCATCGCGAACACTTAGTTTCGGCCGCGCCATGTCGTCCACAAAACACCTCAATCGACTCCCCCACGGCCCGGAGGCGCATATTGTACACGCGGCCCGGGTCAACGGCCATGCGCTCATTGCCCAGCTCGCGCCACCCTCGGTCTTCGTAGCCTACCACGACGAAGCCGTGCGCCGAGATGCCGGCGTAGTAGCCGCGGAGCTGCTTGTCGCCCTTGACAAAGTCGGTCGCGCGGAATATGAAGCCTGCGTTGCTCTCGGCCCGCGTCGGCAGCTTGATGAGGGCGTCGAGCGCCACGTCGGCAAAGACGGTGTCGAAGACGGCCTTGCCGCTGTGCACCTCGCTCGCGACGAGCACCTTGGAGCTCGTCGCCCACCCGCCGTCGGCAATCGTCCACCCGACCATGTTCTGAGCAAAGTCCTCGAACACAACGGACCGCACGTCGACGTTGTCAAACGTCGCGCCTGTCTCCCAGACACGCACGCCGACGCGGCCTGTCTTAAAGGTGCTATCCGTCGCTCCGAGCTTAGGCTTCGCCATGTCGTCGACGTAGACGTGGATGCGCTCCCCCCGTCGCCATAACCCGGAGGCGGTGGCTGCTGCCCATCTCGACGGGCACGCGCGCGCGGCTAATCCCCCTCCAGCCGCCGTTGTCGACGCCTAGGACGACGTCGCTGAGCGGCGCGTTAAGCACGGCGTTGTAGCCTCTCGAGTCGGGAACAACGAGTGCTTTTGACGCGGCGGAGACGCCGTTGCCGTACGTGTCCCAGCCGGCCAGGTGGCCGCCGTCAAAGTCGTAGGTCGGGATGATGCCCACGCAGGCGTAAGTCTTGGACCACAGGCCCTCGCAGTTGGCACCGACCTTGCCGTTCCAGAGCTTCAAGTCCGCGGTGCTGATGCCGTTCTTCTGCGCCACCTGCACGCAGGACTCGCCCTCGAGGACAAAGTGGAACTTGTTACACATGGCGGCCATTTCGGGCTGGATGGCGGTAGGCGTCGGCACGCCGTTGGTTGGCTTTGTCAGTGTGGGCTCGTGGCCGACGATGGAGACGCAGACATGGTAGTCGAGCCACAGACCCTGGCAGGTCTTGCCGACGGACGGGTTCCACGCAACTATCTCGTCGACAGAAATGCCGTTCTTCTGGCTAATGACGGAGCTCGTGTCGCCCTTGGCGACCTTGTAGAACTTGTCGCAGTTGTCAACCATGCTGGGCTGTGTTTGAAGCGGCGTCGTAATGCCACTAAAGGTAATTAGCTAGGGCGAACATCACAAAAGGCGATGAGATGATGCGACGTACTTGCTAGGGGTGGTGGCAGTAGGCTCAGGCGTAGAAGTCGTCGATGGCTTCACAGAACTGGACGCAGAACGCGTACTGGTCTTGGTTGAAGCCGCCGCCGCTGTAGTTGTGGGCACGTTTGGCTCATTCTCAACCGCGACGCAGTACGACAGACCCTGCTCCATGCCGTCGGCATCACAGTTTGCGGCGCTGGGGTTCTGCGCGTGACATACAGGTTAGGGTTAGCTTCATCATTCACACAGCTCTTGAAATGATAGACGAGGCAAACGTTACCCAGCGTGACCACTCTTGTAGTGTAATCCCAAACGCATCACGAAGGTCCGAGCAGGAAATCTCTTGAAAGTCGTAGTCGTACCAGTCGACGCAGTACTTGGTCGTCGCTGCTTCGACCTCGTAGCTGGGCTTGGGGCCCCGGCGGTACAGAGCAACGCGCGCCGCTGTGGCCGAGACAACCCAAACAGCAAACGGAAGAAGGGTCTTCATGGCTTGGGGAGTCTTCGCAACTGCTGTATGTATCAACTTTGGAAGGTAAAGGGGTCGGGCATCTTTATGTTCCCAACGTCCGCTGCACCGCGAGCAGCGTATGGCTCCCGCGAAGCCCACGTGTATCATCATTCACGAGGCACGACTTTCACAGCAATATAGTTCAAGGCTGACATATAGTAGAAGGTCTGCCAAGCCAATGAATTGTACAGAGATTGCGATATTGCGTTCGTGGGTCTTCTTTGGCGCCTTGGACCCTACCTGCAATCAATAACAGAGCTGAGCTGTTACATGGGCATATCGAAGCTTTATTCTTGGCTTGGCATGCAATGGCTCATCAGGCTGAGTGGCCCTCGCCTTCCAACCCATTCACCGCTGTTGCAGCTCTCATGGTATCAGAAATATCTGATAAGGGTTGCTTTTTCCTACGCTCGGCTTTAATATATTGCACTCGGTTTAGATGTGGGCCCGTCACGGTAGTGCTAAGCAAGTCTAAATTAATAAAGACCCTGAATTTGGTGAATAAGAAATTAAGCATACTATCCTAACATATGGTCCTCGCCTTAGTATTCATATTGCGCAGCGCATCTTCAACCGCCCTGTGATCTATGTATGTAGCCGTCTGCGTGTGTTCCAGCTCCGCCTTCTCCAGCTTCGCGACGACGCGGGCACGGGTCTTGCCCTCCGGAATCTCCGCAATGGTCGCCTCGCGGTCCAGCACCTGCCACTCGATGCCGAGCCGCTGCGTCTCACCCTCGCGCAGCACGATCTTGACCGGCAGGCCCTTTCTCGAGGGCCGACGTCAGGGCCTTGGTCTGTGTGTCCCTCATATGCGTAGCGACATCCTTTTCCCGCAACACCAGCGCACGATCCAGCGCAAACGGAATCGTCCGGCGTGACACCCGCAGCTCCTTGGCCACGGCGTGCGGCAGGTCGCCCGACACGCAGTCGACCTCGGCCATGATCCGCGGCATGTCGTCGGTCACCTGCGACACCATGACCGCGTACCCATCGCCAATGTTGGTGCCGCTGTAGAGCTTGAACGACTTGAGAAAGCCCGTGTAGCCCTTGCCCGGGAGCTTCTCGTTCCAGCGGTACACGGGGTTCCCGTGCACGTCAACCTCGGCGATCGGGATCGGGTCGACGCGGTCAATGCTGACCTCTTACCCCTTGAACGCGTGCTGCAATATCTGGGGGCAGTGTGGTCTGTCCAATGGCTTTTGCATCGATGCTAGAGGCCCGACGGGAAACCCTGGCACCGCGCCGGAGGGTGTTCATGGGTACGTAACCCTACTGACCATCAACCGCCACCTAAAAAACTAACAAGATTAGATGCATCTCGAGCTGTGGAATGGAGATTAAGAACTGGACAACCGGCCACGAATACGGCAGGATCGGTTACTACGAGGCGTGGAACTTTAACCGCAGCTGTCTACATATGCGGGCGAGAAATGCCGACGCCGACGGCCGCTACACAATCCTCCACTGGGCCTTTATGAGCATCAATCCCAAGGACTTTACGGTCGTCATTGTAGACGAGTTCAAACAGTGGGAGGGCTTCAAGAGCCTGCTCGGTGTCAAGCGCGTCATCTCCTTTGGTGGCTGGGCGTTCTCCAACGACATGCCGACATACGATATTCTTCGCCAAGCCGTGAGCCCTGCCAACCGCAAGACGTTCGCCGCCAACGTTGCCAATTTTTTGAAGGATCACAAACTCGACGGCGTTGACTTTGATTGGGAGCATCCAGGAGTAAGTGTCTCGCTTGCCACGATTTTGCCTCTTTGACTGACAATGCGAACGCAGGCAACAGATATAGATGGAACACCACCAGGGTCACCGTCAGACGGTATAAACTATTACCTCTTCTTGACTGAGATGAGGCTGCTTTTTCTTGCCATGTCTCCTTCTCCAACGCTGTCGATTGCGGCGCCGGCCTCTTTTTGGTACTTGAAGAACTTTCTCATTCGGGCGATGAGCTACTATCTGGACTACATTGTATACATGACTTATGACTTCCACGGTATGACTTGCCAGACATATGCATTTGTGTGCAATGGCCACTTTTGGCCGTTAGACGCTAATTTTTCATAGGGCAATGGGATGTCGGCAACAAATGGAGCGTGGATGGATGTCCCGCAGGTAACTGTCTGTGCAGCCACATCAACATTACAGAAACCTACACCGCCTTGGCCATGAGTTTGTCTGTCCTACCTATTCAGTTATTCTGTCATACTATTTTTTTTTTTTTCAGTAACAAAGGCTGGAGTTCCGGCATACATGATATACGTCGGCGAAAGCAGTTACGGCCGATCCTTCAGAATGGCCGGAAAAGGCTGCGACGGGCCACTGTGCACATTCCTCGGCGATCGCCTCACGTCGTTTGCTGCAAAGGGCGAGTGTGCTGATACTGCGGGCTACCTTTCCAACGCTGAGATTGATCGCATCAAGTATGGGGGTGAGATTGGAGTCAAAACATGGTATGACGGCCGCTCCAACTCTGATATTATGGTATACGGTGGTAAGCAGACAACCAAATGCAAGAAGCTGTATCAATGTTTTAACCAAATGTTAGACTACGAATGGGTGCGTACATGAGTGATGCGACAAAATTCACTCGTCGTAACTATTGGGAAACCTTTGGATTCGGTGGCACCGTCGAGTGGGCTGTCGATCTTCAAAAGTTTACAGAGGATGACAACCTAGGTCCACAAGGTGAAGACGCCAATACACCTGAGCAAGACAGCGGTGTATTGCCCTCCTGCCAAGGCACTTACGACACACTGGAGGGCATCAAAGCGGATCTCGGCAAGATACCCACGTGGTGCGTCAACCAGTACATCCTACAAGCGTTCCTCAAAATCCTGCGCCATTCCATGGAGAGGTATGAATGGATGACGGAGAGCGAAGCGGACGACCACTCGCACGGGAACTATGGCCATGGTTCCACCATTACAGGAGAGCTGTTGTAAAGGCTGTTCCACACAAGGTCGATGAGTTTATGAAGAAGGAAGGAAACAACTACTTTACCTGCCAGGTGACGGAGCACATTGACAGCTGCAAACACTGCAAAGCAAGAGACAAAGACGACCAGAAACGATGCAAGTACTGCGAAGACTACGATTGCTTCTATACCCAATGGAAGCGGTGCGGAAAGCACAGCTGCCGTAAGCACGAGCAGAGAGTCAAGACGATGTCGCAACCGTGCCCGCCAGACTACTCGCAGCGCGGCTCGCAGCCGGACTCGAAGTGTTCCTGGCCCAACTCGGTGGACTGGTCTCTCAACGTCGACAAGGAGGAGGAATTCTGGACGGCCATTGAGTCGGCCGTCGGCGTCGAATGGGGCGCCTACAGGTGGGAGGACAAACATGACAAGGAGGGCGTGTTCCGCCACGGGGTGCGGCACGAAGAGGAGAAGCACCTGTTTTGGGATCGCAACTACCCCAAGGCGTCGGGCTTTGGCGAGTCGAGCGTTGTGGATCCTTCCACGTTTATCGACAAGGCGACGAAGAACATTACCGACATGATGACGGGCATCGAGCGGCTTCTGACCGACATTCGCGCCGGCAAGCCGGTGCCCGACCTGAGCGACATTGTAGACGCGCTCGAGATTCCTGTACTGGCGGTTGAGACGGCGGTGCAGAGCATGGAGGAGATTTACGAGATTGGCACCAAGGTGGACGAGCAGCAGCTCATCGATAACGTCCTCACGGCTCTCGGCGTCATCCTCTTTGTCGTGCCGCTTGCCGGCCAGGCGCTTGGCGCGGCGGCGGGCATGGCGGCGATGACGCGCGTGATGTTCGCCATGGCGGTCGCCGCGGACCTCGCCACGAGCATCTACGAGGTCGTCATCACCGAGGGCCAGGAGATGGAGGCCATCCTTCTGCTGGTATTTAGCATGGCGGGCGTCTTTGACCTGGCTAGGATGTCGAAGGCGGCGCGGCTGCGACGCAGCTTCCGCGGCAAGACCTTTGAGGTGGTCGGCAGCAAGACCAAGGCTCGGGCGGATGAGATTCATAGCATCCGGAACCCACCGAGTACTTGCCCTCTGCGGTTTAACGGCCCGCTGCACGGGTTTGGTGAGCCGATGCTGGGGAGCAATGGCACGGATGTCGCGGATCGTGTCGATGACTATAAGGATTATGAGTACGCTTGGTAAATGGTGCTTGGCTGTATGGCCCCGTGTTGTTTCTGCATCCGCTTTGTAGCGATCAGTAAGTGGTTGATAAAGAATTGAGTAATGCAACTCTGGGTCTCCCCGTGGCCGACTTAGAGCGAAGCGCGAACAAAAGCGAAGCCAAGCGCAGCGACACTGGGCGACGTTGCGCTAATTCATGATAGGGCGTACCATAAAAGATGAGAAAAAAGAATCAAAAGGAATAAAAAAGAAATTAAACAATATATAAAAGAATTAAAAGAATTAAAAGAATTAAAAGAATTAAAAGAATTAAAAGAATTAAAAGAATTAAAAAGGAATATCAAATGAATAAAAAAAGTCGGTCAGGACTGCTTGGTCAAACACGTGCCATTGTTGGTCTGATGTAGGTAGTGTGTGTGCAACCTCACGTGTGCCCCTCTTCCATCACCTTCCTCATCGCGCTCAACACCATAGTTAGAGCTTTTCTCATCATACAGCTGCACCAATCTTGACCTCTTGTTGCTTCGTGATCAGTCCCTTGCCTTTCTTCTTCCGTCAGCTTGTGCCACCACAATTGTTGCTGCTATTTTTTCAACTAAGACCCCAGTCGATCTCGACCGCTGAGTTACGGTTATTAAGCTGCCAAGAAATTAAAATAAGTGCATCTCAGTAGCGGTGTGGGCATCCTCGGCCACTATGGCGATGAATACTATACTACGAGTATTTCAGCCTGTCTCTGACTGGGGGGATTGTGGCATGCAGCGGCGTCTCAGCTCGCGGTCATGTTTTCCAAAGAGCTCGGCTACAAGATCCAACATGAATGCTGTATTTGTGAGCGCATGTTTTGGTTTAATGACGAGTTTTCCATTTGTAAGTCGACCTGTTCTTTGCTCGCTGATTAACTCTTGCCCTCCGCCTTTCCCTTTTTCACCTTGCATCAATCATGGGAAGTTGCTGCTTATTTTTTTATCTATGAAGTACTTGGCTCTCCAGACTCGAAATTTGTCTCTGTTCTCAAATCTCACAGATTCCCGAAATGCCGCAAATTTGTTCGACCCTGCTGGCTCCCAAAAACGCTACCCGGGGCGCCGCAGCGACCGGACTGGCAGACGGCGCTCGTTTGTAGACAGGCTCACACGGACTGTCTACTGGTGTTTTTACGAGCCAACGGAAGAGAGAAAGAAAGCTCTCTTGACAAGTTATGGACGCTTCTGAGCTGGCAGGCGGACATACCATTTTACCCTCAGCCAACTGCTCGCGCCCATGACGGCTGGTCTAGGGTGGCTCAGCTCTTGGGGCCGCCTTGGACTTCTGAGTCGCTTCCCACCGAGATTGCGGACATGGTGCGCCAGCACGACGCCGATAGTAATTTTTGGAGATATAGCGACGCAGCGCAACTTGCCCGAGTTGTTGAAGCTCTATCACCGGAGAGCCAAGTGGTTGAAATGCCTTTGTGCCGGGTGCAGTCTTAGGAGCGCGGATCTGCGCCCGTGTTACTAGCAAATTTTGACAAGGCGGATGCAGCGGGCGTTATGATACGATTAGTTTTTGACTCACGAGGACTCTTTCGAATAGGTCGCGTGTCAGACGCTGATTCTGTTCTAGGCAGCAAAAAGAGCCCTCATTGTCTGCATATGCAAATCAAGTGTCTGGGCCTTGAGGACAATGAGGCTTTGGTTCACTTCAAGGCATGTACCACCTTCTCTGAATGGTGGCGCTTTGCGTATCTAACATGGTGACAGGGACAGCTTGCACGGCTGAAAAACTGCGATAATCTGCGGCTTGCCGACCGAGAGGGCATGACGGAGCAGCGCGTGTGTGACACTCCGGTGTCTCTAACACGGACGGTCGACCTGGAGAGGAGCTTTGGCATTGCCTTTTTCGCGCGTTACCACTATTTTGTCGCCATACATGAGCATACCAAGTCCCATCCGACGGCCGTGGATACATTTCGCTGGATACCAGCCGGGAAGCGTTTAGGTCTCGTGTGGAATTACGTGAGTCTCTCCGACCACGTGCTCGAGTTGGGACATGCTGGGCTGAGAGCAAGTCCCGGAATTTGGGTTCAGTAGAAGAGTTTGCAGGCAAATGATGCTTTGCAATGACATGCGGTCTAATCATTTTCAACAGATGCGAATGCGCAGAGGCCCAGGCATCATGTTTGGCGTTGCTACTTGCGGGCGGGAAGAAATTCAGGTACAGCCCATCATTGGACCTCACAGACTGGAATTTCGCGATGAAGGAGGCGGCCGAAGCATAGAGCTGCTTCCTATCGAGACTAAGCACGAATCACCCAAGCCTGGTGCCATCCTTTTGCCTCTACCGCGGTGGCAATCGCCGCTGCGTGAGATAAAGGGCGAGGGTTGGTACTCAAGCGTATCGCTTGACAACGTCAGCGCCATGCACGCGTTAAATAACCAATGGGGCAACTTCATGGGCATGCTGGTCGAGTACGACGATGGAGCGCGGCGGACGCTCGGTGAGTGCGTGGACCGCGTGTCCACGACGCTCCGGCCGCGGCGCCTCTGCTTTGCGCGGATGAAGACGGGCACGGCTTCGCAGATGCACCCAATCTGCTCCCGGTTCCTCGTCGAAATGAGCGACACGTGGGCGCACCACCACGAGGACGGCGAGTTCTACACGTGTTGCCGCGTTGGCGTCGGGGGCTGGCTGCAGTGCTGGACGGTGCACTTGCATATGGAGCTCGCGGTGCAGGGCCAGGAGCCGATTGTGCAGCAGCACTGGGATAAGTTCCTGCCGGAGCACCGGTACGGCATGTATCCGGACACCGGCGGCCGGGTGCTGCGGAGCTTGTATGAGAGGGGCCAGCATACTAGGCGGCTAGTATAGGTGGGCGTGGTTCTTCGCTGACGTCAAGCGCAGCGACGAAAAAGAAAGGCCGGCGCAGCGTCAGTCGTTTACGGAGATCTTGTCCTCGTTATAAGTCAGTCAGTTTTCGACCTAACCACACGGGGTAAAGGAGGAAGTGCCCGCCGTGACGTTGTCGTCGCTGAGGAGGCTGATTGGCACCGGGACGACGGCACTATTATTAGTACCGTAGGAACTCGGAATATTCATAGAAGCGGGCCCGCTAGTGCGAAATTGCACGACTTGTTCAGCCCTACCTAACTTGTTAGTAACCAATTATTGAATGCAATAAACACCATCTGCCCACCTTCTTGACGTTGCCGGTCATGTTGCAATTGACGATGCCTGTTGCCGGCTTTGTTGGTGTGATATGTGCTGTGCTGCATCTCAACTGCTCAAAAGGGTTACATGACCTGCCTTGCGCCGGTCCTACACTGGACGAAATAGTCACAGAGAAGTGATACTTGGTACTGGCGTACAACCTTCCTTCATCATCATACTTTCTTGGTACGCTGCTGTTCAGAAAGTAGAGGTGCACCACGACCTGCGTCACCTGGTCCTGCCACACTGCTGGCCACTGCTAAAACAGCTCGTCTGTATATAGAGTATAACTAGGGGAGGAATGTATGGTCCTTAGAAATGAAAAAAGTGGACTATATTATATTACATTTTGTAAGAAGGAAGCTATAGGCGGTATATCTTAACTTATCTTAAAGAGTTTTACTTTGCGTAGCTATGGAGACTAGCTTATCTTAAGCGGATGCCTTGTACATCTCTTTTTGACTAATATCTGTTATCACTGCTGCATGGCCTCGCAAAACTAAGGCGATATACATAAGAATTAAAATTTCAAAGCTAAATCTCAGAAGAAGGCAATCGTTCGTATCTCGACACTCTCTCGCATCGGGGCTTCAGGCCTTGTAGTAGGATCTTCAAAGGCGCTATGGCCGACAAAGCGCGCCCACCGTCGGTCTCAGAGTCAAATGTCTTAAGCAGAATGATCTTGTCCGTGGTAATCTTGGTGAAATAGTACCACTTGTGCTTTTCAGAGTGGCCCATGACGTAGTTTTCGCCGTCATCGGTCTCGGTATCGCAGATGCAGCTTGGAGAAGTCCTACTGGGGTCGTCGAAGTTACGTCGCACATGGCCAGCCGGCACTCCTCTACGGTATGATGGATAGTTTTACAGACGTTGATAAAAGCGATCCGTCCTGACAAGAGGTCGTCAGCCTGATCGGGCAGCAGCTGTTTGACGCGCAGCGGACCTGACTCGGCACTGTAATCGCAGTGGACGAGCATGACGGGTCCGCGCTGCGAGGTGTTTGTCTCCTGTGTGAGCTTCTTTGCCTCGTTGGCCTTGGAGCGGATAGTGTGGTCAAAGACATGGACCTGTTTGGCGCCGAGGGTAGATTTCAGAAAATGCACAATCTCGTGGTAGAACGTAGCGCGAACGGCCTCCTCGTCCATCCAGCTCTCAAATTTGGTGCGGAAGTCGCACAACGAGAAGCCCCGCCGGTCGACGGAGAAGCTGTCGTCCTGTGGCCATGCATCGTAGATGACGACGTCTCGCGCATCGTCGCCAGGCTCGTGGATGTTCTGCGCGTGGGGCAAGTCGTAGAAGAACAGCTCCGTGAACCGCGGCTGGACGTCTTTTGTGTAGTTAAGCTTGGTCGGGACATAAGCGGCGCCGTCCTCGCCGTTGAAGGTGGCCGACGTACGGGTCAGGAACGTGTTGTTGACGATTCCCTGAGTCTTTTGCCAGCACGGGAACGGCTCAATCTTGCCCACAAACCAGTTCTTCAGGTGCGGGTACGTCTCGAGCGGCAGCCGCTGGGCCGCGTGCAGGTGCATCGACGAAGCAATGGCGATGTCGGCGATGGTCATCTCGTTGCCGGCGATAAATGGCGTCTTGGCGAGCTGACTGTCGAGCACGGCGGCGCGCTTGTTCCACTCTGGTGCCTGCGCGGCGATGGCTGCGTTGTCCAGCTGCGCGTCGAGCATAGGCTTGACGATGGTTTCGACAAGGTAGACGTAGTTGGTTAGGAATTAGGGTTACGCTTCCCACAGCGGCCTGGCGTTGACCTTGGAGCGCAGCAGGAGGTCCTTGGCGTAGGCAAGGTGGCCACCTTCGCGGTCGGCGGCGTATCTGAGGATAGCGTTGGACTCGGTAATGGTATGGTTCCGGTCGACGGAGGAGGGGACGGTGGCATGGGGGTTGATTTTGAGGTATTCGGGCGTCATCTGCTCACCTTTTAAGTAGTCGACATGATAGAGGTTGTATTTAGTGGGGATGAGGTCCAGGCCGGCGAGTACCTTGCGGCAGTTGACGGTGCAGGCGTCAAGATAGTCGTCAAAAGGCATCTTGCGATTATATATGTATAATATAGTATGAGGTTCTTTGAACGCTAAGAGAAAGAGAAGGTATGCCAATGTTATAAGCTAGAATAGATGACGGGTTACTGTAGAGGAAGATCAATCGCTGGCTACAACCTGAGCCTTTTCTACTTTAGTATTCTACACTAAATTAACGGATCTCTGATCTTCCGATTACACAAATCATGGGGATACCGCCCGCAATGTAGCCTACTAGGCATAGTAAAACCCTACCGTTGATGTCATAGAATGCAAGCTAATTGCCGAGTGACGACGATCGTGTTGACAGGCGCCGCGGGGACGTTTACTACATGGCGCCGCCCGAGGCTCGCGGGGCCACCTTCATTTCACCCGGCGCATGTTAGAATGTCTGGTATGTGATGAGGGGTTTTATACTATTTAGTTCGGTTTGTTTGTCGTTTGATGAAGTGTAGGGTTTGGTAGGTAATTGCTAAATTGCCCGCTTGCCCAGGCGCTGGTAGAAGTTGATGCTGCGCGTAAGTCGGTTACTTGCCAGGTGCTGAGACGGAGATCTCCGAAGGCGGCCAATATTAGATGGCAATTTAGGCGGCACTCTAAATTAAGTAAAGCGGCCGTCGGATAGTAGCGACTCGGAAACAAGAGTAAATCAAACAGACTTCACAATACAATTATTACCTAACTAAACATCTATACCAACAGTATTCAGAAGAGAATATACGTTGCATTAGATTCGGTTATATACCAAATTTGACGAAGTCCAAATTTGGCCTTGTAGGCCGTGTATCTTTCGCTTCTTCATCAAACGGCCTGTGGCCTGATGTCATTTGCTTCTTTGCGCAACAGCCTGCGAGCCGTTTGTTTCGTCTTAGGTCTATGCAGGGCCCTGCTTTACTAAGAGGCAGCCGAAGGGGTAAGGATAAAGACCATAAGGATATTCCAATAGGCAGTGTAATCACCATAGTGGGCTTACTCGGTCTCTTAATAGCGTGCCACTTCGGGCCACTCATTAGGTTTGATGCCCGTCCCTAGCTTCACGATGCGCACTTTAATGCGAGGCGTCTTGAGATGCTCCGGCTTGTCACAACCGTCCACCCATGTCGAAACGCGCGAACGTCCTTAACAACCATGATGTCTAGGACGAAGGGAACTCCAATATTACCTACCTTGATCTCTCCCACCAGTAGATTGGTCTCGTGACGCATCTGGCGATGGTTACCCTCAAGGCATTACCATATGCTAATCTATTCTTTTGCCTTGGGGCGTAGATCTTCACGACTTCAGTCCAAATGATTACGCAAGCACACACAGCTCTCGATAAGCGTCTTATCGAAGCCTTTGCGTCCACGCGTGAGCACTCCAATAATTATAAGGCGTCGAATCTACGCTGAGTAGAATAGAAGGAGCCGCTGTTTCAGCAATTATGGCAGCCCAGGCAACCGTTGACCTTGACAACGAACGCTTCCAAGTCTAGGCTGGGGCGTAGGCTAACTCAATTTTCAAGCGCTCAAAATCAATAAATAGAGTAAATTAAAAACCTAGTTTATTAGGTGGAAAGCCTTAATCTGTACACAAGTCGGCGTCTCCAACAACAAGGCACCAAAGGTCAACCGGGGTGTTATGAGCTACAAATGTAGTCTACTCGTATGCCCCGGTTCCGCCAGACAATCGCAACTACCACAGCGCCGGTAAGACCCCGACTCAATGCTATACATCAGGTCTTAGCAAACAGTGGTTTTCTTAATCTTTCCGAGGCATCCACTATCCTCAGTCCTCTTATTAGAGGATTCTTTTTTAATGTTTAACTCCCAGCGAAACAAGCTCCATCTCCAATTACCCCAGCCAACTGAGAAATCAAAATGACTAGAGATGCTTCCGCCACGATTTTCCGACTCGTCCACGGGGCTGTTTATAGCTTCCCATTCCTTAAAATTGCCTTTTGCTTTAGTGCTCGTTAATAGAGAGAGGAGTCAGATCGTGGAGGCCTGATATCTGTTGCACGCGTACGTATTAGTACTTCGTAAGTGACGAGAGTGGAACATGTAATACCCTTTTGGTCAGACGCGCCACACTCGTTTTCGTTCGGTGGTGTAGTGTCTTTGTTCTGGACAGACTCATCTGTTTTGGTGTTAGATTCTGCGAGATTCGTTAGTACAAAGGACGTCGAAGGCAATAAAAAACTATACACGTACTAGATGAAGTGTTCCAGGTGCCGCCTTGCTGTACCATTATGGAAGATAACCACTTTCGAAAAAGCCTCTCAAAGTCCCGGATTATGCACTGTAAATAAGCAAAACTCAGTGTCGTTAGTTCAAAGGCCTTGACTAAAGCCTTGACTAATACAGTTTCGCTAGCTCAAATCGCCATGCACGTACCAGAACACTTTCTTAACAGTAGCTTGTTGCTGGAAGTAAATTTGGTCTTGAACGGAGTACCAGAAGACTAGATAGAGGAGCTTGGGTGTTCGGTGTTTGAGAAATGGAGCTAGATAAATGTCTGGGAATCAAAGACATCCGGAACGAGGCAGGGTTCGCCGTTCTTTATCGGGTAGCAAACACACTACATGTGCCAGGCACGTCACAGTGGTGGTCCCCTGTGTTATTCATATGCGCAAGGGGTGAGAAGATCAAATAAGGCTACCCTGGCTGCATTATGACCGTACTTAGGCCCACCCCTCTTTCTTACATGGCAGGCGGAGAATGACGCGAGCTACGTATTTCTACTAGTATACACCAACAAGCAATATGCGGCGCTAAAAACGCGCAACTAGGTTTCAGTCTCTACTATTAGGGATATTGGTCCATCCAAACCGAGAACCGGCCCACGGTACACAAGTACATGACTTGTGTCAATGATAGCGCTATGATCAACGGGCTAACGATTGGGTAATCTGCCAGAAACTTAATACAGCTAACAGCGTTATATCCGGAGAGCAAAAACAAGTGGACAGAACGCAATTCAGCGTTTCAAGAGTTTTGGTTTTCAGTATATTGCGAATAATATCAACCTCGAAAACAAAACGCCGCTGCTTTTATCAGCAACCCATTTCCGTCTCGGTACCGGATCAATCATTCCCCTTTGGTTGCCTAACTGTTATTAAGATTATGCGTCGTTTGACTCCGATGTCGCTGTATAGTAATCGCGCAAGCTAACGCGGTAAGCAACTAGCATGGCAATAGATCTGCTTTCTATCAGTGGATACACTCGCTTCGCCACCGCCTAGCCGCAGTTGCCAACAGCTAGTTGCAGATACCTCCAACTAGCTGCAGCTGACGAGTGGACGTAAAAGTAAATGCGCAACACCAGATGCATGCTCCCGAAACCAGTTACAGATTCTTGGCTGCACGCTGCTTTACTAGGGTGTTGGTGGCGATAGCATCGGTACTTTATGGACACTTCTTTGCGCTGAACCTGAGGCCAAGGGTCGGGATCTCCACCCCATAGCAGTTGAATATTTCTCTTTTGAGGCAATGTGGGCGGTGATCTCCAAGCGACCAACGCGGCAAGAGCATCGACACCAATTCTCTATCTTTATCAACATACTGCAACTTGGAACCATTATTTTGGGTCAAGTACGTTAGCTTTCCGTGAGAATAGATATAAAAGCTTACTGTTTCAAATTAGTCTGCCGTCACAAATTTCACATTATAGTTCAGACAAAGTTCCCTTGCATAGCCCGGTACGTTGCGAAAATCTCATCTCCCACTTCGCGAGCTTTAACTTCTCAAAATGAAGGTGAGCATCATTTCCCCACTGGTGTATTGAGTGCCTTCCTAACACGATCATTACGTCCAGTTCTCATTTGCCACCGCTGCTGTTCTCAGCGTCATTCCTTCATTGGTCCAAGGTTAGTTGTCCGCGAAGCCAACCCTGATAGCGTTGATGTTGCTGGCATTACGCAACTGGATCCCTTGAAGACTTCCATCTCAACTCCAAGAAAGTTCAGTGGGAAGGTAGCTTGTGCCAGGGCCAGGGTGGAACGGTTGGCAAGCTCTGTGCCGATGTTAAAGCTGGGGCACAGTTTGGTTTTGCTAAGTGTGACTTCAGGTTTAGAAAGGAAGGTACCTGTTACGGAGGTGAGGAGACTCAAAAGGTGACTGTCGATAAAGGACAGGATAGTAACGGAGTGGAGCTATGGGACGGCGCCAAGTTTGGTTTCTGTTGCATGCTCCAAGTAACGAGATAGTATATAGTGAAATTCTATACCCTGTTTTAATCTGTATTTACATGGCACTGAATTACAATAGCGATCTATTAGTAATTATAATAGCGGGTGTACTGTTGAGCTTCAATTGGCCTAGCATTTGACTGGCAGAGCCTTATCGCTAGTTGCCTGTTTTGCTAGAGCAATTTCTGCATTACGTCGACGGACAAGTCCAGGAAGCTTCTTGCCATTGCCATAAACCCATTTAGGCAACTCCTCAGAAAGGACCTTGTTGACGTTTTCGCCTTTGTTGAGGCGCCTTACCAGGGTAGACGACTTAGCGGCGCCGCACCCGACATTAAACGACCAGCTAACCAGAGCTCCGTATTGGTTCAGGTTAACAGTTGCTGTGCTAGAGACCATACCCGTTATGCAAACCTCGAAACGCTTCAAAGTGAGTGCGTAGGTCAGCTTGTATTTCCTTTGAAACACTAAGGTAGTGTGGGTAACAAGCTCAACTTACACGCATGTCATCCGCCAGCAGCTGCTTGCCGTCAGACTTGGATAGAGGAATTTTGTATTTGACATCTGAGCAGCGGCTGTCGCTGCAGAGGTGGCCGTAGCCGACAGTCGGGTGCCCAGTGGCATCAGTGTCTAAGTTCAGCCCGTCAGCATCCAGCCCAGCGAACAAGCAGAGTGTTATCGTACGTACAAATGTTGGGGACGAACCCCTCAAATTCCGCAATAAGGTCCACAGTAGCTTGGTTAGAATCAGGCGCAGCACAAACGCCGCCTTCGCACTTATCCGTGACGTAGCCGTTAGTTCCCGTCTTGACGTAGTAGTCGGTGACGTAGCAGCCGTCGCTAGTCTTATCCCAGATGCTGTTTCCATTGACATTTGTCCCCTCAGTCTGACAGTCAATTTTGACATCGTCGCCCTCGTTGTAAGTCCTTTTAACCGCAAATGATGTACCAGGGCCTGAGCGGCAGTTAACCGTGCTACCAGTAATTGGATAGGCACTAGCAACGGTGCCAGAAATGGTAACGAAAGTAAAGGTAGTGAATCTCATTGTGTATGTATGTATATACGTACTAGGATGAGGTGCTTAAACGAAGGAGGAATGTGTTCGAGCTGCTTGAAGTGGCCTCTAAGTTAAGAAAATGCTATCCACATATGTCTTATTTAAACGCAATCGGCTGCGCAGAGGCCTCTCAGTAGTCCAAAACTGAATCAGCGGCGCTTACAGCGCTTTGTCGGCCGGCTTCGTGGAATCTCAATGATAGGATAAGACGGGTCAATTTTAAGGCCGCATTACTGTGGCTGCGGAGCCACCACGTGCGATCTCGACTTTGCCCGCGGAAAACCTGATTCCATCGTTGCTTCTACTGGCCTCTACAGGCTCACTCGCGCAGCAATGACCCTCTTCAGCCTCCGAAACAGACTACAGCACCTGCGGACTTTTCAGCTTTTAAGCGTGCATGCCAAGACCTCGCCCAGCCAAGTGAGTTTGAGAAAATCGGATATTATGATGTTACATCGCATATACTAACTGCCTAAAGGAGCTTTTTTGTCTGTAATACCGTAAGTAAATTATAAACAGCCTATACGCGTTGCTGATAGGAGCCAGGAGCTTCGCGGAAGCTGATACGGAAAATTTGCGATAGTCGCAGATGTAAATGGCAGATTGCAAGTCTCCGAAAGGCCGCAACGTCAAACACTAAATTTCGTATTATTAAGCAATTCATATATAGAGGCGATGTGTTGTACCTTCAGTGAAGACTTCTTGTAGACTATACTTGGTTTACTTTACGCTGTCTTAAGAGATGACCGCTTGTCGGTCAAAATGTATCGGCCACCAGATACCTCGGTCAAACCGTACACCAGGTCTCCATGCTTGTTATAGCTCAAGTCTTCGGGGCTTGGAGGATAGAATCCACGGTTATTATACGCATAACCGCCAGGGACCCATCCGAAAACATCGCCCTCGTCGCCGCCATTGCTACGCGAAATGTAAATAGCCTTGTTGACAGAGACTGCGCCCTGCATTCTCTCAATATTTACACAGTAAGCCCAAACACCAGCCGACTTGCCGTCAGTTGCCTTGAGCTTCCGAGTTGTGTAATCTAGCTCATATTGGACGAGCCTGGTAGGATTTGCTGCTGTGTCGGTTTGGTACTCGCCAACAATTATGCGGTCTGGACTAGCAGTTCTGTCCAGTGCAATAAAGGAGTGGCGGAAACTAAACGGCGATGTAAACTTGTACCACCTTTGCAAATTGACCAAGCGTTAGTCCAGAGTCGGTTTGGGGTGATTATTTATAGGCGGTGTACTTGCCTGATTTGAGGAATCACATATCTGTAACCTGCGGCAGAATAATCTTCCCCAGCGGTTTTGCCGACACCGTCCCCGGAGCTTACTTTCCAGATATTATCCATATCAAATACGCGAATACCATTCCACGTATCAACGACCCAGAGGGAATTTCCATACCAAAGAATTCCACCGGCATGTACTGGGACCTCGCGAAAATCGTCGGCAGCGTGCGGGTACACAAGCAGAACGTGACGATACTTTTTTGTCTTTCTGTCAACAAATGAAACACGGACACTCTTGTCGTCGTGTCGGTGCCAGCTGACAACCCAGCCATCGTAACCCTGATAAGTACCAGCATCAAAGGCATCTGCAGTGGAAGTGATACCCTGCGGCACCCACTTTTTGGTCTTCATGTCATTGAAGTCCGGCTTTGCTTCCCAGGCAAGCTTGTTGCTAGGACCCGTCATCAGGTGGTTACCGTCAGCAAAAACGTCTGAGACTTTCACGCGTCTGCCATTGCTTTCCATTATTCTGGACAAAGAAACGACATTACTACTGTCGCCTTGATCGGTAAGGACAAAATCGGTGCCCTTGAGTGCTCTGCTTTCCCCATTGCAATTAGTCGGGTCTTGAGCGTAAACAACGGCGCAGGCCGCAATCGCAAAAAGGGAGGCAATCAGATTCATAATGTTATGATTTCAAGTTGCAATGTACAGAAAACAGAAGCAGACGATAGGGTTGGTAGAAAGAGCCCCTTAGGTTGTATCAACAATGTCAAGCTTCACTCAAGACTTCAATCAACGTTGCATTCACTTATGCGTAAAGCGCCCTTTCTCCACACGTCGCTAGACGCCTTCCGGCTTTAAATGCGTGCTTATGGCAACTAAAAGATGTGATCTGCAGCGTACAGCAGGTGCCACTTGCAGCACCGAAATGCCGTTGAGTGGCTCCCATCCTTCTCGCCACCGGAGATCTTTGGTTGCCAAGAAGGGGCTGAAATCAACTTGCAACGCTGGGACAAACTCTTGGCAGATGGGCTGTATCAACGGCTCACAAGTAGATTTTTTAATAGCGGCTATTGGCTAGCAAAAGAGTAAGCCAGGGGTTAGCATGACAAGAGACTTTGCCTTTCCGAGAACCTACAAGACATCACGGAATGAGTTCCGTTGCTGATGTGGGTCACGGGTCAGACGGCTAACGGTGGTTAAACTCAGGCGGATTCCGCCATTATACACAGCTATTCTCGGCATGCAGGAGCTATTACGCTTTCTATCTATAGACGGAAAAGCCAGACTTCAACTCCGACGATGCGGCAGCTGTTTTAATTGTTGGGACCATGAAGAATCCAGCTCAAATTGAACCTCCTCCATACAATAGCTCGGTAGTCATCCTTCGTGCCGTCGGTCTGGTAAAAATCCGTCTCAACCAAGGCACCTATTTTGAAATCCGCAGTTTTGCACATGCTGGAGTAACCACCCTCATGGCCAGCACCATAGATTGGAGCGTCAGACAACTTGCGCCCGTAGTTGTATTTTTTTGCATCATTGTCGTAGCTGATGCGAACACGCATATGCCTTCGACTATCCTTGTGCGCAGAGTTTAAAAAGATGGTTCGTGCCGGACCTTTCGGGTCCTCGAGGTTATACAGCATTGTAGACGCCTCGCAGGATGGGTCAGGAAGGCCCGTGTCAAGACTGAAGCCGCTGAAGGAAGTTAAGCTGCCACGGGCCACCTTGCGGTAGTCATCCTCTTTGCCGGCGCGGTCATTGCGATAAAGTTTTCCGTTCGGGGTCTGTACAACTGTGCCTTCAGAACCCGCGCTGGGCAATCGTTGGTATGACCAGCTACGTTTGCCCGGCGCGCCAAGGCCAATGATGTTCCTTCCGTGAGCAGGAATGACAAGCTCACCGGATCGGATAGTAATGCCGTTACCTGGACCAACCGCATCCCAGGCTTGACGGTCTGGTGTTAGCTCCTTTGTCATGTCGACCGGGTCTGTCCAGGTCTTGCCGTCATCGGTGCTCTGGGTAAGGTACAGGTGGCGCCGTCCCTCCCAAGTGGAGTCCACTGGCTTTGTTTTCCTGCCGCTGGGCAGAATATCGTTACCCTTTTGGCTGTAATCGCCGCTGTTCCAGCTAAGAAACAGGTAGATAGTGTTTCCATCGACGACTGGCGTCGGGTTACCCCAGGTGCCAGGACCCTTGCCAACAACTTCCTGGAGGCCCTCCCAATCGTTGAGGTCAGCACCATGATTGTTAGTTGTCTTGGTCCGCTTGTAGACGAGATTGATATCCCCAAAATCACGGTTATCGTGTCTTCGGCCTTCAGCGAATGCAAGGATACGTCCAGTATTGGTCCTAACGACGGCGGGGATTCGGAACGAATGAAACCCTACTCCACTGGAGAGCTGATCAGCGCCGGCCATGTTAGCACTACGGAAGAGAGCATAACCCTTTTGGTACGGCGAGGCGTCCTTAGCGGGATCGGGTACGTTTCCTGATGCGATGCCCGCTGCCAATAACGCAAGTAGGAGCGGTGCGAGGAGGTTCTTGAAATGGAAATAAATCATGGTTGGGTTATTGACTGTTTGATGTGATCAGTTGTTTTGGTCGACAATCCTTCAGTAGCGGCCACCTGTGCTTGGACTTATATGTAGGCAAAACTATGGAGGGCTGATTGCAGCAACTTCAGCTCAGCCCGTGACTGGTACCCATTTCTGTATGCCATTGGTAAATGGACTTGGCACACTGTTCTCAGGATAGCTCGTATGCCGCTCATAGCTGGAACACTTCAACATGTAATCTTGAAGTGCCCACGTGGGTGCAAGACAGCCGTTGGGTGGGTTGGTAGAAAACCGTCAGCTGTGATCACATCTACGTTATGAGAATGCAAGTATTAGCACAACTTTTGCCCAGTAAGCGGTGTAACAGTTGCGATCTATGGTTTAAAGGAACAACACTAGCAGCCCGGCCGTCCCGTGGCGCTCTCTAAATGCCGTTTGAGCCTTTCACTATGTCATCAGCTCATTTCAAAGTCGGTCACCGAAGGTTTATCCACATTGTTGAGTGAACCATTTCGTGAAGGTGGGGAATACTCACAGACGACCCTAGACGTAAGCAGCATTAGGGTATGTTACATTGCGATTGCAGCTGAAACCTATATGGAGACCCTAAAGTAAGCAAGCATTGAGCGGTCAGATATTCAGTCCGAATAATAGATGGCTTTTCGGCATTTCCGAGAGAGCATGAAATAGGGCAATGAGGGGCCATGGCAGTGGAATTGTTGAGCTTGGAGGGGGTAGACTTCCGTTCTGCTTTTACATGTGTAACCTGAGTCTGTACTGATTTAAGTATAAAACAAATCCTTTGTTCAAGTATCACAAGTTGGCTCAATGCTCCATTCAGATAGAACTTTACCCGTCTGATCTCCATCTCGGATCTCTTTGTATTATTTCACTACATGCGATAACTATAACGCGGATCAAAATGAAGTCTACAGTACTTTCTACCTTTGCCATTGCCATCTTCTCTACTGGCACATTTGCATATCCCATCACTGGTAGTACCGTCAACTGTCGTTCAGGTCCTGGTACGTCTTATAGCGTCCAGAAAACCTATACGAAAGGCGAAGATGTCCAGATTACCTGTCAGACAGAAGGTACCGACGTCAACGGCAACACAATCTGGGATAAGACTAGCGATGGCTGCTATGTAACAGACTACTATGTCAAGACTGGCAGCAATGATTACGTCACTGACAAGTGCGGTGTCGCTCCTCCTGGCGGTCCCATTCCCGGTCCAGTGAGAGATGACTACCCGTACAAGGGTAAGTGCAACGGTGTCGACAGGTGGAACTACTACAACTGCCAGTGCACCAGCTTTGTCGCCTGGCGCATCAATGAGCGACTGGGCGTCAAGTTCCACAATCAGTACAAGGGCACCAACTGGGGCAACGCCAACAGCTGGGATGATGCGGCCGCGAAAACGGGTGTGCGTGTGGACAGTAAGCCTGTGCCTGGCTGCATTGCCCAGTCTAATGCTGGAAAGTACGGCCATGTTGCTTGGGTTTATGAAGTTTCTGGTGATTCTGTCAAGGTGGAGGAATACAATTATGGCGGTCGTGAGAGCTATGGGAAGAGGACGGTGCCAAGGAGCAGTTTTAACTATATCCACATCAAGGTCTAACTTGTTGCTGAAAGCAAGGTGTTTCTGTTTTAGTAAGGGTCTAAATTGAATGATGTTTTCAAGTTATACACCGCGGTCCCATGTGACTATTATGCCTATATCTGTAGAAACATAGACATCTCTTTAACTGTATCGCATGGGCTACGGAGTCAGAGATTCCGTAATACGAGTTAGTCGCAAGTGCTCAAGTTTACTTTACTCCTTAGGAAAGAGTACACAATGAATACTTATAGGACGTAAGAGTAGTTTCTCTCTTCGAACCGAAGTATAACATGCTATAAGTTATAATCCCACGGCGGAGACATCGCTTTTCCTTGCTTCCGTGCCTAGTATTGTAGTCTTCACGTAACTTCCTTTACTGAAACGCATGATAAACGCGATGAATATTTAGGATTAATTCTACCTAAAACTACTATTGATTTAACCAACTTGACCTAAGGAGGGGATGGTGTAAATAAACGCCTATACTTATATCGGTAGCGACAGAAACTTCATTACGGCCGGCGGCTCAAACGCCAGTGGCGAAATACCATACAACGACTGCTATCCTTGAAAACTTCCAACGCAAACGTTAAATATCCGCCACTTCAGCCTAAAGCCAATCGGACACCTTTACAGCCCTGCTTTTGGAGATTTACAGAGCTTCCGGGTCTATCGTAATAGAGCACAAGCATGGTTAAACCAGTTGAAACTGACTTATCTCTTCGCTAGACCGGGCAGCCCAGGTCATAGCTGTAGTCCCATTTACCGTTGTCAATGCGTGCCTGCTCCGCTACCTTATTATTAAGGTTGCAGTTGTTACCCTTGCCCGTATATCACGTCCAGAATTGACACTTGCTATCATTGTCGCAAGCGTCCCGGCAATCCTGCTGGGTAGTAACCTTTTTACTCTGGTAAAAGGTACCCGTGCGGCCAACCAGCCCACACTTTGGCGCCGAACAACCACGGTCAAAACTATAGTTGTTCTTACCATTGTCAATGCGTGCCTGCTCCGCCGCCTTATTATTAAGGTAGCAGTTGCTGCCCTTGCCGATATACCATGTCCACGATTGGCACTTGCTATCCATGTTGCAAGCGTTGAGGCAATCCTGCTGGGTAGAGACTTTCATATTCTGATAAAAGGCACCCGTACGCCCAAGCAGCCCGCACTTTGGGGTAGTAGCAAGAGGTGGGTGTGACTTGCACTCACGGTCATAAAAACCATTCGTCTTTGGAATCATCTTTATTGCGGGCCGCCTGGGCGGCCACCGAGAAGAGATTGTAAACCGGTTGATGTAAAGCTTGTTGAGGTTAGATGAAGGGGAATCCTGAATGTGCGATTTGCCAGGCTTTTTATACTTGGTAGCTGGCTGCCAACCTTGGATATTCTTTGTGAAAAGAGAGCCGCATTATGCCTTAGGGTTGGAGAGGTGGCAGCTGCTGAGACATGCTCGTCCAACACTGCGCAAGATTGGTGGAACGTTGATTGAGAAGATGCTACAGTAACTAAGCTTAGACACGGTGCCACGTATCATATCCTACGCGTAACAGCTCTACGTGAAACACCTAAGACCTGTACTTATAGTAGGCTTGCATGATTTACTTAGTAGATTTGCGTGATTTACTTAGTAGCATTGAAATATAAGACTAGACGTATCATTTCAGGCACTCATTGTACTGCGCTGTCTTGCATTATGGCGAAGCGACTCGGAAGCTGGTCATGACACATCGAATGTTGACTATACATACACGGTTAAAGTCTGAGTTGGAGATTACTGACTAGGTCAGCGATGAGTTCATATTTACCCTTGAGGATCGGACAACATTCGTGCTACCTGAAAAGGTTGTAGCTTTCTAGTGGTTCTGCTTAGGCGGCTTACATGAATACCGAGATGGAGTTCTGGGACGACTCCGGTAAGGCGATCGCCACCGCCGCTTTCTCTGTCTCGGTCCTTCCGGCAAGATATTACTGAACGGAGCTGCTGCTGTGACATACCGACCTCTGTTTTGACCTAGACGCTGCTAGCCTGGTCGTGCGCAGTTGTAGTTCCCATAATGAGCTACAAACTGATACATACCTAAACTACTGTCGGAAGCCAGCTATCCCAGGCTGGTTATGCAGGTTTCGTGGGAAGTAATTCCCTATCACACAGCTGCCCACTACACTGGACACAATTAACTACTGGCTGCTAAGTCATTACCGAGACAAAGCGAATATAACTGAAGCAAAAGCAAAAAAAAAAAAAAAAAAAAAAAAAAAAAAAAAAGATAAAATAAAGATAAATTAAAAACTGAGCAGGGAAATGTTATGCAACAAGAAAACAAAATCATGCATAGCCAAAATTCAGACACGTAAAATGTTCCTTAGCCCCCAGTCACACATGAACCACAGAGCAGCTAACCTTATCACCAACGTTATTACCCAGTGCCTGCTGTTAACCTCCCAACTACATCACAATACCAATCCATCGTCGCACACAGCCATGGCGGGCCAAACCATCGTCATCCTGGGCGGATCGATAGCCGGCCTGGGCATTGCCCATCGACTACTAAAATACACATTACCAAAGTGCAAGGACCTCGAAGTCGTACTGGTATCCAAGGTACGTCCCTAATGCCAATGCCCGTTTATCGCCAACTCACCAAGCACCGCATAGAATAGCCACTTTTACTGGAACGTTGCCTCAGTTCGCGCCGTAATACCCGGTGCCCTAAAGGATGAAGAGCTGCTCCAGCCAATTGAGCCTGGACTGGCGCAATATCCCGCCAACAGCGTCGAGTTTGTCCTTGGCGCCGCCACAGCCGTCGACACTAACTCAAAGTCTGTGCAAGTAGATGCAGGTGATAAGCAGCACAAAATATCATATGATTATCTCGTTCTTGCAACTGGATGCAACACCGCAGCGCCTGGGCTGCCCTGGAAAGCATCAAGCTCATACGAAGACTTGATTGAGAACCTGCACCATACGGCGCAACAAATCGGTGCCGCGTCGCACATTGTCGTTGCCGGCGGCGGAGCAACAGGCGTAGAAGTCTGTGCAGAGATCCGGCACGAGTTCAAGGGCAAGAAAGAGGTTGTGCTCGTTCATGGCGCGAAGGAGCTTGTTGGCGGGGACTCAGTCGCGAGCTCCATTGAAAAAGAGCTGCAATCTATGGGCGTCGTGATCAAAAAGGGTGTCATGGCATCAAAGACGGAAAAACAGGACAATAGAAAGACAGAGGTGACGCTTGATAATGGAGAGACTATCGTGACGGATTTGTACCTTCCCACGACGGGCATGACACCCAACTCGGGCTTTTTGCCTGCTAAGCTACTGAATGAGGCAAAATTTGTCATTGTGGACGATTGCATGCGCGTCACTGCGGCAGAAAATGTATGGGCAGCTGGCGATATTGTTTCTCGTCCGTCTGCAAGCTTTCTCAACACCGAAGCTCAGGTATGTATCTCTATTTCAGATTGACACCTCGCCCTGGTTGAGCTAATTATTCCCTACCAGGCGACTTGCGTGGCCAAGAACTTGGATCGCATCCTCTCCGGGAAAGAACCTGATGTCCCGCGAGACGCAGCACTGGACACAGTCATCTACTCGATGGGCCGCAACCGCGGAGTTGGGCGCTTCCGTTCTATCCCTCTGCCCTCACTAAGCGTCTGGGCTGCGAAAAGCAGAACTCTCGGCGTACATAGGACCAAGAAATACGTCAACGGGACTATGTGGTAATGCACAATGGCACTCTGAGTTTTCAAACGTGAGGAAACCGGGGTTATATAATGAACAATGGACACGCTATTTTATAGAGTTATAAGTCTTACGCAGCATGACCTATTTGGCTCACTGCCGACATTATTTCATCTCTTCTCGTCTGCGATTTCCTGCCGCAGCTTCTCCAAAACCTCGTGTCTCGTTTTCAAATGCGTCTCTAGACCTTCAACTTGCTCACGCACAGTCTGCAAATCCTCTGACACGCCCTTGAGCCCTGACCCCTCTGCGCTCTTACCCGTACCTTCTTCCAGCTCCCGCAGTTCACGACGCTTGAAATCGAGCAACTGGTCAAGCTCCTTCTTGACCAGTGCAGGCTTGGAATCGCGTTTACCGCCTTTGCGGCGCTCGGCAATCTCTTCGACCTTGCGAATCTTTTCTTCCAGGTCCTGCAACTTTCGCTTGAGGCGGACTTCCTCCCAGTCCTCTGTCTTTTCCGTCGAGAAATCGGTGCCTGACGTCTTGAAGCCACTGCGGCCTAAGCGGGTCAGGTATTGTTCGCCAAACTTGGTCTTGCGGCCGGTGGAGGTGGAATCGTCGGCCTTGTTGGCCCACCGCGAGTTTGCGCCGGTTCGTTGGTTGTCGAGTTGGTAGTCAATTTGGTTACGTTCGAAACTGGACCGCAGCGAGGCTGGGATCGTGCGCGGGATGCGGAAACCATCGTGGCGTCCGCTGAGAATATGTAGGAAAGCGAGACAGGCGTCCTTGTTGATGGTTTCGTTGGCAGACGGGTTGACGAGGTTCCATGCTGAGCGGACATCTGTATCGGGGACGTCGAGTGATTCGTACAAGTCTTCGAGAGCATAGACTATTGATGTGTTAGTTCAAACATGCTGACAACCAACTAAATCAGCACCTGCGGCTTACAGTTTACTTCGCCACGCATGTCGCGAGACTCTTGGTAGATTTGCTCGTATTTTGCCTTGTCTTCCGGCTTCATGTACCAATCAAAGCCATCCTTCAGGCCTTGTGTGTCGTCATCGTCCTCGACCTGCTCGAACTGAGGCTGCTTTCCGGTAAGTGCTCGGTTGGCTTGGACGAGATGCGCCTTGGACTCGGGAACAAGCCAGTCGGGCAGCGTCTTGGGGACGTCGGAGTATTCCTGCAGACTTGTCAGCTCATCACACCCCCCCGAACAGCCGCATTACAGCTGCAGGAGTATCCAAACTTACGCCATTCAAAACATCAAAGATTAGTCGCATGGCAACACAGAATTCCTCAAAGTCTAGGTTGCCATCGTTGTCGACGTCGGCGAGGTCCCATACTCGCTCGAGCTGATCATCGCGAAGGCCACTGTTCTTCAGTACCGGCGCCGCCTGTTCGCCAGTGAGGTACTTGGAGCCACCAGTGCGGTCGCAAAAGATGTTCCAGTACGTCTCAACCTCTTGCGCGTCGATCTTGGGCGCCATATTGGGAGCTGCAGACGTGCTGAGCGGCTGACGGAGTGAATGGGGGTTGGTGTTGGTCCGCGGAGCGGTCCGGCTGCTCCGACGGCTGAAGCTCTTTCGGGGTAGTCGAGAGGCTGACTTGTCGTGCAATATCAGAGTCAGCCTGATGAGCAGATTGCAGGGATTCAATTGAACTCTGCTCGCTAATAACTGTCGCGCGGAGGATGGATGTGAAGCTGCCTTTGGTAGGGGCCGGGCGCAACGTCAGTGACGAAGCTCCGGCTGCGTGGCGGAGCCCTCTGATTGGTTGCATCCGGCAGCCCGAGACATGTTAGTGTGTAAGCACAGTGAGGCAAGGCTCCGCCGCTGGTAACATATAAGTCAAGGCGACGGCTTTTTTTTTTTTTTTTTATATTATAAAATCGAGAGGAAATTATTTTTTTCTATTTATTGTTATCAATTGGTCAAATTTGACCAACTCCCAAGCTATGGCTGCCGAGAAACCTGCGATTGTTGTCTTCGCTGGGGCATACCACAAGTCCTCATGTATGAGGCTGTTTATCGACAGCCTACGCCAAGCAGGGTTTGAGGCTGATTCTTACTCACTTGCAAGTATTGAAGACAGTACCAAGGCAGTTGACGATGATGAAGTTGTGATAAGGTCAGAAACTGAAAAACGGGTTGAAAATGGTAGAGATGTGCTGCTCATACTACACTCATTTGCTGGCTTTGGTGGCTCCGCTGCCATGTCTGGCTTAGACAAGAAGACTCGCGCCGAGTACAAGCAGCCGAATGGGCTGGCAGGCGTCATCTTCTTGGTCGCTTTTATTCCTCTTGAAGGAGAGACCGTCTTGACTATTCTTGACTCGCCGCATCCGTCCACCGTAATTAGGGTATGTTCATTGACTTGCATGTTCCGAAGTGGTGTCACGCTAATACCGTTTACAAGGAGGAAGAAGGTCTGGTGGAGGTTAATGATGGCGACCAGCTTTTTTACAACGATTGCGCCGAGGATGTGGCTCAAGCTGCCAAAGCCGAACTAGTACCACACTCCCTCAAGGCGTTTGCAACAGCGCCGTCCAAGATTGGCTGGCGAGAGCTGGCCTATGACGGCCACCGGGCGTATATTCGCTGCCTGCAAGATAGGGTTCTGCCGCTAGAGCAGCAGGACAAATACTTGACTAAGACTGGGGTGCATTGGAATATTAAGACGATGAATACATCACACAGTCCGTTTCTTTCAAAGCCGGACGACCTGATCAGGGTTGTTGCTGAAATTTTGAAGGATTTCTTAGGGTAGGCGCTGAGACGAGCGAGATGTAAGTACGGAGTCGGCGTTCGCTGCATCATGCTTCTACAATTTGCCACATGTTATTTGGTTTGCTTCGAGTTAAGTCCCGTGCTGTGGACAGAATGATGGACGGGTTTTTGAAGAGCATCTTTGCACCTCTGTGTTGTCCGTATGCGAGAGCGTTAGAGACTGACCTGTTAGCGTGAAAATAGGTCCTGACGGATGCGTGCCGAGTACAAAGGACCAGCCTTGAGCGAGAAGGGCAACGATGGGGTACATCATTCGCTAAACAGCATTGCTAAATAAAGCTTCCATTTCCCTATATGAGATAACTCGGCCAATTGTTCGTCCTTTTTCATCACAAACTGATCTCCGGCGGAGCTTCCATGTGATTTGCGTCCAATGGCGACCTCACGGTCTTTGTGCAGGTCTTGGAGCACATTATCAACACGCGCCGCTGGTTATTTTCAGAGCCTTTTCGTAAAGGAACAGGCAACGCATAAGAAAGAAGAGGATAAATAGTTGGACAAGTGCGACTACGCTCATATGGCCAGCTGAAATATTCAAGAATTTGGCAACATAAGCGCCGAGACATGAGGGTGACGAGTGCGGAGTAGTCGTGGTTGCTTGTTGGTACATCGGGACTGATATTGGCGCCTCGGTGCTCGTGTCAGCAGTCGCAGCCATTCCTCATTTTTCCGTGAACAAAGCCGAGCTTTTACTGAGCCGTGCGTCTCCAGCATTTATTCTAATTATTCCATGAAGTGGTACACCTGAATATCATAATGTGCAACGCTGAAACTTTTGGCTAGTTTGAGTCTCATCCAACTAGAATTCGCACGGAAAGTAACCGTTGCCGCGCGGCTGTTGCACCCACACCGACGGGCGTAAAGGGATCGAGTAGTAGCCAGTAGCTGCTATTTTTAGATATTTTGATCAACAGAAAGAAGTAGGTTGTTTCATAAATGCAGTTTCCAGGGGTAGAAGCTTATACCTAACGTCCACCTGCATTATAGGTGGAAAGTGTTGCTGCAATAGCTCTCAGGGGTCAAAGTGCAATGCCGCAGTTACCGCCTCGTCAGCGCCACAGCTAGAACGTGTGTGCCAGAACATGGACCCGGAAAGGTTTAGATTTTTCTTAAATACTCGCATATATGCACTCCAATTAAGCTAGTTGCGTTAAATCGTTGCTACTATGAATGCAAACGACTTTCAGAATGACAGCCGAGTGTGGTATCAAGCTGAGCACAGGAACTCTCGACGAGCTCAACACCGCCGAAGCCATATCACTCCATAATCTCATTGACACTTTAGGGGCTTGTGGTGTTGGGGAAATCGTCGACTTACCGCTGATAATTGTCGTCGGCGAACAGTCGTCAGGCAAGTCCTCGGTTCTCGAGGCTATCTCGCGTGTTCGCTTCCCTATTGCTTCTGGTGTCTGCACACGTTTTGCTACCGAGATTGTCCTACGAAAAGCAGACCAATCTCACGTGGATGTGAGTATTTGCTTCGCAGACAGGGCGAAGCCTACGCAGACATTTGAGCAATCTGGCTTCTCGGAAGATGACTTTCCCAGCATCATCCAGGATGCAAAGAGCCACATGGGGATAGCAGCTGGCAGTGGCAGAGACTTCTCTAAAGATGTTCTGCGCATTGAAGTTGAAGGTCCGAACATGTACCCACTGAAACTTGTCGATTTGCCAGGCATATTCCATATTGAGACGGCCGAACAATCCAATCGAGGCAGGGAAACAGTGGACCAGCTTGTCGAAGCGTACATGGCCCAAACTAATAGTATCATCCTTGTGGTTATCGAGGCAAACAACCAAATCGCTCGACATGTGGCACTCGGAAAAGTCAAACAGTTCGATCCCGCGCGCGAACGAACGCTCGGCGTTATCACCAAGCCCGACCTCGCCACCAAAGGTTCTGAAGCGGCCCATATCAAACTCGCCAAGAACCAGGAAGCTGCACACAAGCTAAAGCTAGGCTGGCACGTGCTTAAGAACAATTGCGACGAAAACATTGGCAGTCTAGATGCCCGCGATAGAGCCGAAGCCAAGTTCTTTGAAACGTCCCTTTGGAAAGCCATTGCGGTAACGGACCGAGGAGTCGCTTGGCTCCGAAAAAACCTTAGCAGCGTCCTCTATGATCAAATACGAAGGAGTTTGCCCTGTGTAATCCGAGATATTGAGACGAGCCTGGAAGGAAGGCAGCAAGAACTCAATGACTGTGGCGTGGAGAGATCGAGTCTCAAAGAAATGAGATGGTTTGTTCTCAGTATAGCCACGGAATTCCAGCGGCTTAGTCGAGATGCAACTAACGGCTACTACGCTGATGAATTTTTGGGTAACTTGAATGAGCCGAAAAGCAGGCTTCGTTCCGAGCTCAGGAGCTTCCATCGCGCCTTTGATTACATTATGAGAACCAAAGGCCACGGATACAGCATCGAACCCAGGGCCGGCGAAGACGCGGACTTAGGAAAAAAATTATTCTTAACCAATTCACTCGATAGATTCCTCCAAATGCACCCCTATAGTGTGCCGTCGCCCAAAATGAGATCGCGAAAGGAAATCAACCTTATGTTGGATAGGCTCGCTGCTGCAAACGAAGGCCGAGAGCTCCCAGGCTCGTGCAATAGCGAGCTCGCGATTCAGCTGTTTCAGGACCTATCCACGCCATGGGAGCTAATTGCCCATGATCACGTTCAACAGGTAACGTCTGTTGTTAAAGCCTTTATTGAAGAGCTGCTCCGTTATTTGGTTGGAGATGACAATTTGTATCCGACACTCGAAGCTATCATGGCAATATTCGTGGATCCTTTCTTTGAGCAAAGAGAAAAAATTTTATATGAGAAAGTTGACGAGCTATTGGAACCCTTCAATCAAGGCTATGCCATTCCATTGGACTCCGAATTCCGCCATCTCATCACTAAATGGACAGTGGAACGTCTCGCGAGAAAGCTACAGGTCATGGGTGCCAGTGGACCTAAAGCATTGTCATATGACGATGAAGTGAAGAAGCTCACAAAGGATGCGATCTCTGCCGCAACTGAATTGAACCATTCTACAGAAGGGGGACCGTTTGCGACAGAGCGAATACTTGATATGACGCAGGCATACTACGAAATGGCACGTCGTACGTTTACCAACAACATGGCAAACCTTGCTATTGAGAAGTGCCTCGTCAGGCATTTGCCCGAAATATTGACACCAACACGAGTGGGTGATATGGATGATAAGGAGCTGAAGGAGATCGCTGCTGAGTCTGAAAGCGTCCATACGCGCCGAAAGCAACTTGAAGAAGAGATCGCCACGCTGAGGGAAGGCCTTGAAAAATGCAAAAGATGGCGACCTCGCCCAGAACTCACAGACTCGACACCTGCCTCTAACCAGGCCACCACAGTCAACGCCGCTTCTCGGTCTGCCCACGATGGCACGGCACTAAAGCCAGATGTGCTCCCCTTCTCGAAGACACCAATCAAAATGCCGATAGCGAATCCGCCAACTTCAAGAAGCAAGCAGGAGTACAAGAATAGCTCGTTCGCCGAAGGAGCGGGTAGCTTTAGGTGGGTATTCGACGACAATACAAAGAGTGGCGGAAACTTCCTATTCACACCGACGCCTCCGTCTAGTGGTAGTTCTAGCAGACCAACCCCTTGAGAGTCTTTTTCTTTTGGGCCTGGGAGAAGTGCTACTGCGAATACAGTCAGCGGCAAACCCCTAAAGTAACAGATGGCGAGACAACGCACCTCGAATGGAGGGCTTAAATTCAGTCATGGATCTGGCGCTTCATATGTTGCTTTCTGGGGCGCTATGGCCACTAGTAGCTAATTTCAAGGTATTCGAAGCCTCGAGATCTCCATTTGGTGGTCGCGAGACGGGTAATAGAATGTTTAGATAATCTCTTTGAGATTTTTTTGTTTTATTTTTAATCTTTAAATAAATCACTGTCTGGTACATACAGCCATGGATGGCTAGAAATTTCGGGGCGGTTGGCTGTGACAATGTTAATACAGGGTGCCGCCTTCGGCAACTGTTCGATTTCCAATCACAATCGGCGTTTGAACTTGCAAAATTCCTGAGGTACATTATACATCAATATCCAGTCCTTTTAAATTCGATTTCAATTAGTTCCTCGTTACGTACCGCCACTAGCTGACTAGGTCTGATAACGGAATGAACAATGGGAGCAACCAACCCGCAGACTACTCCAAAGCTCCGATTCTCCGTGGTGCTCTATGCCAATGCGGGCTTATCCAAAGTCAGAGATGACCAGCGCTTCGTTACCGCCTAACATATACTAGGGAACATATATAATTCAATCGCCATCTCGTTTTCGCGCAGACGGTGTTAATCGCGTTTTATTCTACTTTAGTCAGAATCGAATCGTCTACGAGCGCGATTGGGGGTTATTTGCGTGGAGACCTTTGTCTAAAAGTCAGCCTGAAGAAAAGAGTAAGAAATACGAATGAACTCATAGGTATGGATAACGCGAGCTTCGCGGAGAAAATTCAGGCCTAGGAGAACCTGATCTAAAGCACCGGCGACCAGCTCCCGTGGGAATACGCCGTCTTTTTGCATATCTTGTAACGTTCTTAAACCCATTCCTAGGGGAGTCATAGCAAGTATATTGTGCTCTCTAGCTGAGCCCGCTTATTTTAAATGATTCCTTGCTCTGGCGGACATTTTCGAAGCCAAGTTCATTCGGCGTGTTCGGGGCGCTCGCTAGATGCTGATACAGACGAAGTTCTTAATTATGCCGCAGGGTGTTTATGTACACCTTGAGCACCCAGTACTTACCATCTCTACAAAGACGTTAGTTTAATTATTAGCAAACCTGCACCTTATAAACTCACCGAAGATTGCGAGACAGCCATACAGTTGCGCTCGTACAGTAATCCCAATTTTGCAACAAACTGATAGCGGTCATGTACGACCTCTCCAATTTGCATTGGATAATATTCATCACGAATGTAATACGGCAATCTCTCTTCTTCTAGCTTCTGGCCCAGGCTTATCACTTCGAACCCGCTGGATGGAAATGTGCGTGGCTGGTAGGTTGCCATTACGTCGGTTATCCCGGCTGACAGGGCACGGCCCGGAGTCAACGCAAACTGGGATAGTTGCGGCCGTGTGAGAAGACGCACAAGGCGACGTGGATGTTGTCGCGGAAGCATGTCCGCTGTGCTGCAATACCCAAAACAGGCATGGAGATCGCGTATGTTACTGTCGAAGAGAAATACGGCGAATGAGTACTACCTAACCTCGATCAAAGTGGGGCCAAAGCTTACCAGTCTACTAAAGTGTCGTCGTGGCGGCTCGGGGACCGGACCACATGGACACCTACCAGATATAAGGTAGACCAGGCCAAATAGACCATTTTCGACCCGGAAAGGAAGGAGACACAGGAAGGTTATATCAGACGGAGACTATTTCCGTACCCCATGACTCATTGCCGCGCTAAAGAATCTACCACTATTCCAAGAACTTGAAGGCATCTCGCCAAGGTCCTCGGTCCGGCCGCCCCACACCTCTCCGAACTCCGCGGCCGGCCCGATCACGATTGGGCAATACATCGCCATTTAACCTCACTTTTATGCTCCATACATTGGCCAGAAAGCGGCACCTCACCGAGCGTTTGTGGTTCGCAGGACTTTGCAACCTAAGAAAATGGTTTACAAGGGAGTAACCAACATTTTTTTCGCTTTCAAGGCATAAAGCATATTTTTATATTGGCATGCTATTTTAAATATCACAGAAATCGCAGAACTGTACGACTTTTACCCACCGTCTAGACTGTTTGGGAACGAGGTTTTGCACAGATATACACTTATACACTTCATCGCATGAGCGAACCCAAAGGCTTTTCGCCGAACTCATCAGGCCGGCTTGCCGAGGCCGCCGTCGCAGCAGAGATCTCGGCAGTATACTTCCTCCAGTCGTGCTCATCGTCTTTGCGCTGTAGCTCTTCCCAGAGTGCCTCGGCAAACAGACTGTAGTGAAATCTCGACGCTTGGTGGTAGTTGACGGAGTGGTCGTTGTCGGTGAACTCAAACATCTTGACCTTTGAAGGAGGGATACCGCTGGCGACGAGATTGTCCAAAAGAATCTTGGTATTCTGGGGGTTGACATTGTCGTCAGCAGAGCCACCGGTGAAGGTAGCAGCTCCCTTGAGATTCTTGAAGCCCTGTAGGTTGGTGACAGTTGTGTTGGCATAGCCCTCGGGGTTAAGCTCGGGAGTGCTCATGTGGCGTTCCGTGTAAGCCTGGTTGTATAGGCGCCAGTCCGTGACGGGTGCGGTGATGATGGTAGAGGTAAAGATGTCCGCATCGGCCTCGACAATCTTGGCAGAAAGGTAGCCACCGAATGACCAGCCAGTAATGACCATGTGGTCCTGGTCAATGTAGCGCATCTTCGAGGCGAGCTCCTTTGCGGCCCATATCTGGTCCTCAGCCTCTGTAAGACCCAGAGTGCCTCGGACGACGGAACGGAAACTACGGCCCTTGAAACCAGTACCACGGTTGTCGACGACATATACGATGAAGTTCAGGTCAGGCTCGGAGGCAATATATGGTTGCCATCCGTAGCGAACGTTGCGCTTCGAGGTATACTGGCTGTTGGGGCCACCGTACGGGTTGAACACAACAGGGTACTTTTTGCAAGGGTTGAAGTTGGCTGGCAAAATACGCCTGACGTTCATGGTAAATCCAGCAGGGTGCTCGAGCTCAAACCAGGTAATATTGGGAAGCTTATAGTCCTGGAGTTTAGTAATGAGAGCAGCGTTATCTTCAATGACGGAAACAGGTTCCTTTCCACCACCAATCTTGTGGACCTGTTGGAAAGGAACGTTGGGACCCAGGTAATTGGCAACATAGTGCTTGTTGCTGGGGAAGAAGGATGCGTCCCAGAACGCCTCGTCTTCTTCAACAAGCGCCGTGATTTTCTTATCAAAGGTGACGCTGTAAATGTGAGATTCGGTGCTGTGCGTCTTGGCCGCGGTGAAGTAAATGACCTGATTCTCATTATCAATGGCCAGGATGTCACGAACCTCCCACTCGCCAGTGGTCAACTGGATCCGGCTCTTTCCATCGAGAGACTGAAGGTAGAGGTGGTCCCAGCCGTCCTCATCGGACTGATCAACATAATATGTCTTGTTAGAGGCATCAATTACACCGACGTAGGAGCCGGGTCTAAAGGCCCATGCCTCTTTCATCCAGCCACCATCAGTAGCCTCTCTCTTTAAGACAATCGTCTTGCTTAGGTCCTTAATGTTCACAGATACGACCTTTGTCTGGTCTTGAACACGGTTGTATGCCTCGTACATGAATACATCGTGGTCATTCGTGGGCCACAACATACCGCCGACAACGACATCCTCCCACTCGTCCAGAGTAACATGGCGCAGCTCACCAGTCTCCGTGCTGGCGATGCTAATTCGCGGCTTGGGGATTGCGGTTCCTGCCTTGGGAAACAGGTGATCGAGCTCGCGAGGGTACTGAGGTGGGTTGGGCTCGACATCACCAGTCTCGCTCTGAGTATAGTATTCAAGAGGGTACGTCTTGACACCACTGCTGTCGGTACCGATAAATGCAACGTACTTGTCATCCGGTGAGAAGTAGATGCTGGTCACGGGATCCTCGAGGCAGATCCAAAGACAGATACCGTTTGTTTGATCTTTACCGCCGTCATCAGTGATTTGCTTGATGGATCCATCAGCCTTGCGCAGGAACATGTTGTTGTTGCGAATAAAGGCAGCGGTTTTGCCGTCGTTGGACAACGTAACACCTTGGATGTCGTTGTCCTGATCCTCCACTACAGGATCAACGCGCCCGCTGGCAACATCGATGATGTGATAGTTTGACTCGGGATTTGATATGTAGGTGACTATGTGCTCCTCCCCAGTAACGACAATTGTGCGTAGGCCTGCATTGTAAGATGACAAGGTGCCATTGGCAGGAATCTTATCGGCAGGCACTATCACAGTTGAGTTTCGGGTGATGGCGTTGATGCGGGCAAAATCGCCGTTGGGGTTGAGGTCGAGGTAGTCGCCTTCCTCAAAGCCGGTTACCCAATTGAACGTGGAAAGGGGCTCAGGGTACAAGGTCTTGTCGACCACTTCCTGGTATGTTATGAGCTTGCTGCCATTGCTGGTGGGCGCCTTGGGGGGTCGTTCGACTGCCAGCGCCGAACTGAGCAGTGTAAAGCCCAACGAGAGCTTGTGTACGGCTCCAAGCATTTTGATTTCTTCCAAAGTCCGTAATTCAATAGAGTGTCGGCTTGTAACAGTTGCTCAGGATATGTGCACGACACATTAGCTTATATATTAGAACTCATTGCAGTGCCCTTACAGCCTTGAACTTTCCAAACGCCAGAGAAATTAGCCGTGTGGGGTCGGCAAGAAGGTTACGACTCGTGCTATATCCTTAAAAGGAAGGCCAAGTGGAATTGTTCAGGAACAGGCCGTAATTGAGTGGGCTCTCTATCCAGGGACTCCATCATCGACATCATTCTACAATGGAACTCCATGGGGATCGTCGTGAATCTGTCAATTATCTCAACTAGTTTCGTACATGGTAGGTAAACAGAAAAGTACTGTCCATGTTTTAATTGTGTTGATATTACGAGAGAACGGGAAAAGAGAGAATCAGTTGGATGCAGCTGCTCAATAGCCGAATTATGCAGCTAGAACAGCGTTATTGGTTCAGCGCAGCCGGGAACGACGAGAAGCCTAGAACAACCGTAGAAGCTGCCACGCTCTTCAAAACTCCTCAAACGGCGATCAATGCCAATGAAAAATTGTCATTACGTTGCATTTTCCACAATAAGGAACTTTTGAACAGTAAGTCTTTAGTCACAACATGGTGAGTGTGGGGGGTAGTGCCTTCACGATCCACTTTCGGTAAACTGCGTCGCCCGACGATCTTGTCTAATAAGATTAAATGTGACATTATACTTGAAAATTACAGGGTACTTTATTGCGTCACAAAAGTGCCAAAAAGTTAATATACGCTTCGCACTCACATACTTATACAGTATCCGCAGGTACCCGAAATGGGCCAAGTTGAGGTTAGATGTCATCCATTGTCCACTTCCTAGAATCTGACTTGACTAGTCCTCTGTCGCCTTAGGATTTAAAAACCATACGTCCCTCAACATTGTTATCATGAAACCCATTCGAAATCCGGTGTAGTAAAGTGCCAGTTCCTGTAACCCGTCATCTAGAATGCTATGCTTAAGTATGTAGGTAGTGAGCTTGAGCGGTCAAAGTACCCACTCGTTATGCAGAGTCCCAATCTGAGGCTTTTAACCTCTGGTTCCTGTTTCATTGCTTACAATTCTCGCGTAAGTAATGTACATGTGTAACGTCTGTCCCTTCACAATTCACATGCTGGGACTAGGCCAATCAAACGGATTTGTTTGCAGCCCATCATATCAGCCTAATAATCGCCAGACTCTTACGTTTGTTGCCGAAATCTTTCGCATGCCGCGTCGGCTACCATTGTATCACGCTGTTTTTTGCAAAGTGACCAAGCATGAACTCCCTTACCCTTATGCCTGCGCAAAAGTCTAGGGTAGATATGGTTGCTAGCCTGATGTTAGAAATCTACCAGACCTTGGCTCGCATGAAATATCACGACCCAGAATGGATCGTCGAAGGCCCCCTTGACGCGGCGAGGTCAGTATTCCCCCTCTGATTGGGACCAAAGCTTGACCAAACAATTGTATGTTAAACTCGGATGGTTGACTGGCGACTTTAATGGTGATGCTTTCCAAGTTGACCGCATCAGAAGCTTTGCCGCCCGAGAAGTACAAGTAACAGCAAAAAAGCCATTGGAGGAGCTTGAACGTCTTCAGAACTTTGGCGGTTTTGTGGATTATAGTCGGCATTGACGCAGAGGGTAGAGGCGGCACCAACGACTATTGAAGAGTGGGATGCACGCTGGAAGCTTTTGACTAAACAACAGGCTGCAAAAAGATTCGAATCCGAAACAGAGCAGCAACGGGAAAAACTCAATAGGCTTCGTCCCGGGGGCACCACCACTCTCAGGAAGGAAGACATGCCATTCTGGGAGGCGGAGTGGCTGAGAGTGGCCCTAGCCCAAAAAGCAGGTCTGTTTAAAATCACTCCAAGACAAAGCCTCAAAGATAACTGGCTCTGCCTTGGATCGAACTCTTCGCCTGCAGTTTCATCATGCACAACGCGAGTTCAACATCTACCAGCAAGCGCACGACGCGTCAAAGCTTGACGCTGAACGGTTGTGCCCTGGCAAGACATTTACCTCGGCCACGGGGTGGGAGCCTTTGGGCAAGCGTAACAGCTGGTCAAAGAGCTCGAGACGCTTGAGAATACCCAAGCCAACATGTTAGATGACCTTTCTCAAATTCCGGAGCTTTTTACAACAAGTGCCTGAAGAGGCAGCCAAGGTAAGAGAGGACGTGGAGCGCTTGGTCAAGGAGCGGAAACGGAGAACACAAGACCGCTACCCGCAAATGAGAGCATTCTATGAGGAAAATTTGAGAAACGAGAGGGCAGGTGCGCAATAAAGGGCACCGACTCAGACCGGCGTAAATTGATGCCCACCAAAATTCGCGGCCTTGTGTCGATATCAAATAAGCTCGAGATACTATCTGAATATATATCGATGTACCCAGATTGAGATCCATATATGTAGCCAAGTAGCAACTTAGCAAGACTGATATCCAAGTCAGCCACGTCTATTTATAGCAGGCTAGAAGAGTGCGGCGTTGCTTTAATCTAGAAACTCGTCTGCCTCTATGCCAGTTACAAATTCAACAGCAACGCTGGCCATGTGAGTTTGCTGGCACTGGAAAGCCGAACCCTCCGTGTCATACAGGGTAACGGACCTTTGCTATGGGCGCGATGAACCTGTGTCCAAAGAGCGATGAGCACGGAGTGGTAAGACTTGTAAGCCACTTACAACGCTAGGAGTTCTAAACAAGACTCTTAACCCACTGGTATTCCAGAAAAGTACTACATGCTTCGTAGGCCGTTTTTTTGACAGCCAGTTACGAATTGCGGGATGCCTCACAAATCCTCTGTATAGAGCGACAACTACTTGTAGAGACATCCCAGTTCTCTATAGATATAGAAAGAAGCTAAAATCTCTAGAATATTCAACAGTTCCATTATTTTTTTTCTGCCCTTTGTACAGCCTCCAGAACATGATAAGCAGATTTAAGTAACCCTTAACTTTTTCGTATTCATGTTGCAGATTTTCGACGACGGACTCACTCCACCAGCTGCAATGACAGTAATAGTGCATACGCTCTGCACAACCACTGGTTGAACCCGCGAGACACTGATGTGTTGTCTTGGGCGCCACGCAGCCAGTGACCTAGCACTGTCAAGCCCCATTGTGTCAAATGATCTACAGATCGGTTGGGAAGGCGCTTGGCATGTGAGCGGTCCACTGCTGGGAGCTATTAGTGCCCTAGCTATGGCTGACACCCGACTGGTTGCTGAGTGCGTATTGTCTTACCCGCCGGGATGCTAAAACAATGCACGACGACCCAGCTGGTCTTGGCCGTTTCCGCCTCATTGACGAAAGCGAGCGGAGTCGTACGGTGTACTGGGTTAATAACTGGCCGCCCTCTCTCTCTCTCTCTCTCCTCTCACGTCTCTTCTTCTTCTCCATCGCCAGACCCTGATAGTCGATTTGTTCAACCCCTTTCAACGTGATATCTCAAACTCATCCGTTTCATGCTCATCTGAGCGAAAACTTTTAAAACAAAAATACATTTTATTGAGAATCCGAGCCACATACCATATTGATGTCGGCTGATCTCCGAGCTTGCCTGAACTGCTTGCGTTTTCCATCCAGATTCATGCCTGTGACCAGAACTCAAATCTCAAAGGTCCATACAGGAGATAGTATACAAAATATTTTCAGTAAGAGCGCATCATTCCGCAAAAATATTTTTTAAAAAAGGCCACAAAACTAAACATTATTAACCCCTTAGGTAAACGTTGAACTGAGAAATTCGGCCAATATGAACGACGTTGTAAGCACCAGCACTACCACCTCAATCACCAAACGGTCCCTGGTACCAACCACTCTTGCCAATACCGTTCGTGTAGCATCTTTCAAAGAGCGAGTTGCAATAGGCAATACCCTCGCCTATGCATTTGCCGAAGATCAGCTTAGCTTCTTCATCCTCGACGGCGATGGAGACGAGCTGTCTCACTATTCGGACGAGTGCCGATGGGATGTGCACCGTACTGTGATGCGGTACATGTCTGCTTTGCACATTGTCGGCGGAACAGTTACGGTTGCTGGACCAGACTATGATGCTGTTGCTCTCTGGTACGTTTGGCATATTGATACTGTAAATGCAGTGGTAAATTCTCCCCAAGGCTAACCCACGGCACGGTAAAACAGGGTGACGCCTGGGCAGCACCTGGAGACATGGTGGCATATCCTCCGCAGCGGCATCTGGAAACTGAGCTACCTTCTCCCAACCAAAGTCAGGAACCGCCTCTTTGTCGACTTCTTCCCAGCGCTGCATGACACCATGGTGGAAGTCCTCGGTGAAAGAGCGAGCCAATGCTACTATCTCACCTACATTGGAACAAAGCCGAATAGTCGCAAAAAGGGGCACGCTGGTAACATTATCAAGCACATGATTCAGCAGGCAAGTATACATCGTTTAGCCTTGAAAGCGGAGAGTTAACAAATTAGCACGAAAAGGCCGACGAAGGTCAACACCCGATGTATCTTGAATCCAGCTCGCCGGAAAACGATTCGTATTATGCCAAGTTGGGATTCGAAATGAGAAAAGTACTGACCCTTAGCCGTGGCAGCGTGCCAGTAGCGTTGCACATAATGGTGCGTGAGCCACGGCCTTTGATGAAGGACGATTCATCTCCTTCTGTGTCCCATTTTGAAGTACCGAGCTCTTGAAGACTAGATGCGTGGACCGATCATCGTAATGTAAATCGTCCTCGGAAGTGAATTATTTGCGGTCATTTATGTTATATTTTCTCTTCACGAGGCCCCTAGCGTTTAGCATCGAGTACAAGTCATTAAATTTTTTGATTGTCAAAACAGCCCTATATCCGAAAACACCCATTTTCAAGGGACCGAAATCCAGTTGTACAATCCTATCCCCGTTCCAAAACCCGAAAACCCGATGCAACAGCGTATATTTTTCTTCCAACTAGTACTCAAGAATGGCCCACGTCTCGTCATCAACAGTCGTATAGATCAGCCCCTGGCTCAACAGCTCATCTGCCGCCGTGAGAATATCCCGTACAGACATGCCAGTGGAACTAGTAAGCACATTGAGATGGAAGCCCTCGTTGCCGCCTGAAGTAGAGCTCATAAAATTGAACATCTTCTTGGACGCGGGCGAGCAGCCAGAAAGCTTATTGTTGGCGGCGTTGCCGTTGGCAGCGCCATTGTAGCCAGCACCGCCGTCGACAAACATGCTGTCGCCATTAGCGGCGGCTCCGTTCTGGCCGAGCGGGCCCTTTGTGAAGAAGAGGTGCACATATGTAGCCTCGAGCATGTGGTAGTTGACCTCGTTGAAGTCGGCGACGGGTCGGATAACGTGGGCGCCGACGTGGCGCTTGTTGTTGAAGGACTTGAGACGGCCCCAGACGCGGACGTGCGAGTCGAGCTCGTAGCCCTGGTCGGCTTCCTCCTGCTTGTCGGCGTCTATCCACTTCTTGACCTCGATTTGGCTGGTGCCGTCGTCAATTTTGAATGTGATGTTTGTCGGTTGCGGGTTGACGCTGCGAATCTGGCCGACAAAGGTGACCTGGGGTGCGGGTGCGCCGTCAATCTTGAAGTCGGCGCCAGAGTAGCCCTCTTCGGCCTCGATGATTTGCTTGATGGTTACAGGTCGGAGAGACTCGTCCTGGTATGCCTATTTCCATGAGAGTTTAATTAGCAAACGTGTGATTGTATTCAAGATGGCGGTGCAGTGATGCTGAGGCGTTTGATGGCCATCGTGGCCGGCTTCACGGGGCATGACGCACCTTGCCACCGCTCTGGCTGCCAGACTGTGAACCGTCAGCAAAGAAGCCGCCGGAATCCTCGCCGCCCTGGGCACCGAAGCCCGTCTTTGTATATCCTGCGTATGTCGCTAAAATGGAAAAGTTAGCGTTTCCGAGTTGACGTCGGGTTCGCAATGGGGCAGAATAGTACTCATTGTGGGCTGTTGAGTGTGAATGTGGTTTTGCAGCGTGAAGGAGGAAGACGCGTTGAGGCGCGCTTTTTGGTGGCGGCATGTTAATTGAGTTGGCTTCACGCGTTGGCAGGTGGTGCTGCCCCTCGGCTGGTGGGGTTCGAAGGTCTGGCCGTGAATTGCTGACTGAGCAATGCCTGTGTATTCGATGGGAACGAGTCAATAGAAGCCTGAATGAAATAATTTTTATTTATTTAAATCAAACTAATAAGCACAGTTATACAGGATCTCCATTTTATTGGTGAGACGAGTAAATAACCCATCGTATTGCTTCATTAGCTGCTGAATAAACAGTCGAGCATATACTCAAGAACCTGCATCCCTCGGCTCTAAGCTCAAATGCTACATTGTACACATCCATTTCGGGGTTACAAGGTCTGCGCATCTCACATTATCAAGGTCAAGTTCTGCTCGCAGTCCAATGCAGACAGAGCATGAGGCAATTCCTACGAAGATTAACACACCATGGCGCCGGCAAGAATGCAAAGGAACAGCTGAGCAAACATGAGCCTGTTGCGCAGCTCCCTCTCCTCCCGCCTCAGTCTCAACGGCTACACGTTCTCACCTGTGCAACTGCAGCAGAAAATCATCAGCTTATGTCGCAAAATGAGTGCCGGTATGGGCTGTTCGGCAAGTTACCTGTCGAAGTCAGACGCATCATTCTCACTTACGTATTTGGAGATCGCACTCTGCATGTCGACCTATCATACCGACACCCTCTTCTGCGACGCCACAAGGCGCCTGCGCCAGACGGGCCCCAAGATAGGGATGGGACTCATTGTGGACTTGGTTCTGAGCTCATCGAAGATATGAGCTTGCCGAAGCGGTGGCAGTGGCTCAGCTGTGTGTGCCACCGGCGCAAAGTAGTCGACCATCCTTCCTCCGTGGCATTTTACAAGTTTAACAGATCACTCTGGCCGTGGGAGGATGCCTGCCTAAAAGGACGCCTGTGCTACTGCGAGCAAGACCCCATTGCAGAGACAAAGAGTCCAAATGGGTGTTTTATCGGCGTGAGAGGCTGGCTGCTCACATGCAGAAAGGCATACACAGAAGCCGTGCATATTCTATTTGCCACAAACACATTTTACATATCTAGCCTTCCCCTCTTGCTTAATATAAGTCGTCTCCTACCGGAACAGAACTTGAACGCCATTACTTCATTGCAGCTTGCCCTGGGAACGCATGATCTACCACCCAGAGCAGAAGACCCTTTGCTCGAGGGCTTGTGGGAAAAGTGCGCAGGCGACACGGGATGTGCCCTCGGCAAGCTATGCGACATGATTCCCAAGATCTTCCCTAATGTGCAAAGGCTCGATGTTTTCTTACAGAGCTGGCTCGTTCCGCCAAGGCATGTTCACAGTGACGACGCTCTTGGTGTCATGGAGCGCGACGTCCTTGGCCCCGTCACCGATATGCTGTATTCCTTTAAACTCGGGGCGCAACTAAGTGTTGCCATCTCGTAGAGGTGTGGAAAGCGCTGGGGCAAAAGTATCATGAGCTGGACCGGGAAGGCCTCAAGTACGACCAGTTTGACTACGATAGCGGCCGGTTTTGGATACCATTTGTCTCCGATTCAGAGAGAAATTCGTCTGGATTCTGGATGTATGCTGGATGGAACGACACGGCCTGGGTCAACGATCCAAAAACCCCGGGCTTGGAGATAGCCGACGTGTGGTGTTACTACAAGCGGAAAGAGGAAGTTGGCGCTGTGGCCTTTCCCAATAAAGCTCCAACACCGTCATCAAAATTCGCGACGCAGTAGTAATAGCCTGACCATGAACCGTCGCAGTTGCCTTTAAGCGTAGGGTTCCATTCAAAGAATTGTTCCTTTGAAATATAATTGTAGATATCCAGCACAGTATCTCCCTACAGCGCCCATAGTCAGGATGAACAAGACAAGATGCACACAGTTCAGGCAAAGTATCAACTTACGTCTTGGGCTTGGTAAAAGCTTTGGCACTCCTGTGGAATGCCAGGATTTTGAGGGACGGGCGTATAGTCTGGAGAAACTGTTACGACAGGAGGCGTAAAGTCAGTCGGCGATGGAACGCTGGCATTGCCAGTGCCGGTATACCACGAAAGCTGACTCGAACTCTGCGGACTGAATGCCAATACACACAAACCAGCCGTAGAATAGCCCACTACAGTCTTGGCCGATAGAAGGATTGTATTCGAGGCTGCATAATGGTAGTCAGCTTTCAGAATAAAATTCCAGAATTAGGGAACCTTGGCTTACAATTTTTCTTTTGTCAAAGTGCTGCCATAAGAGTTGAGAATACTCTGGCAGGTTTGACCGGCACCTAGTATGCCAGCAATTGCAGTGACCAATCTCTAAAGTTGATCAGCCATTAACAACGATATAGTAGATCAAGGTCGTTATTATTATAGTCCCGTAGTGCCGAAAGACGCTGTCTTATAAACGATAACTTTATCGCTTAGAGTAAGAATAGTAAGAATTATCTTATACTAAATTATTCTATAGTGCATATCTTGCTAAAGCGAGATTACCTTAATCCTAAGAATCCCTAGAAAACTTGAGCGTCATAGTACCGCAAATCCGACGCTGATCCTAAGAGTCCCTGGAAAACTTAAGCGTCATAATACCGCAAAGCCGACGCTAAATCTTAATAGTCGTAGACTAGTCTCTGCATCTGATAAGAAAGGCGGGTCGCACACGGCGATGGCTCCCATGCCGACCCGAAGCCGATGCGACGCCGCTTGAGCAGGTTTCCTTTACTTCTGTGGGAGGCTTTTTGCGTGTGAATAATGAGGGTATTATTATTTTAGTAACATTTTCGCAGAGGAAACCTGTCCCCATCCAGCGGTTATACTCGATGGCCGCGGGCTCCGAGATGGCGCTTTAGTTCACCTATACCGGATGGGCGGCTTGTGATCATGTTATCATCATCAAATTGCCAAAGAGGGCTAGATGCAGTATACCGGCATTATTTCAATAGTTAAAATCAACTCAAGGCCCTATCAAGCAATGTCGCAATCGCCCTCGTGCCTCTGATTTCCGCAGACCACGCACGGCTTTATCCCATACAGGCCGGCGCTTTAGCCTCGGCAGACGAGCTCGCTCCACCACGCTTCCCCCGGCGTCTACCGCCGTGGTCCGTTTACGGCTGCTGCCATCTCCAACCCGACCCCAGACATCTGACATCAACCCACCAACTGCACCTCGTGCTCCATCCATCCGCCACCTAACTTGCTCAATAAGCATCTACACTAGCATCTCTATACCTCTGACAGACCACGATTTATCCTGCTCACCTATTGCGCATTGAGTATTTCCCGTTCTGGGAGCTTCGCCTACGAATTGCAAAACGCTTTTTACCGACAACGCTCTCCCGGCTGAACCCGTTTGCCACTTGCCGACGCCATGGGAAGAGCCCCAAAGACTAGCCTTCCCTTGATCCCTTTGGCACGGGATGCCATCCTTCTCCCCGGCCTCGTGCAGCGCATCACCGTCACCTCGAGCCGCCCCGATGTTGCTGCCCTTCTCGCCCACGTCTACGAGCGAGCCGCATCCAAGGGCTCCGACGGCCGCATTGACAGCGTCCCAATCGCTTGTGTGCCCGTTGGTTCGCCGCTTGTCGGCCCCAACGGTCAGCTACTGATCTCATCCGGAGAAGAAGTCGACACGTCGCAAATCGAAGAGATCAATCCTGGCGCGGCCAAGAGGAATGACTTGTTCCATTTCGGTGTCGCTGCCAAGATTGTCGGCATCGACGGTCGAGGCTCTGGCGAATTTGCTCTGAGAGTCGAGGGCACAGCTCGAGTTCGAGTTGACAATATCATACGAGAGCGTCCATTTTTCGAGGGACAGGTAACATATTTCAACGATGAATGTATGTTCACACCCACTCCCTGCAAAGTACCACTTCGCCATCATACTAACATCGTCTTTTTCAGTGAACATTGCCGATAAGCAATTACAAGACCTCTTTGCGATGCTCAAAACCCAGTCCCGCGAACTTATAACAATACTTCGGATCTCCTCTCTGCTGCCTCGTACAAAGACTGGCCCGGCACTGTCACCGACCGTCACCAAGAGACTGGAACTCCTCATAATGCGCCGTGAGCTCAAGGAGGCCGGCTTGCTTGCAGACTTCATGGCCAACCTTGTCGAGGCCAGCCACGAGGAGAAGCTTGGAGTCCTGTCCGCTCTTGATGTCAAGGTCCGCATCACAAAGGTCCTCGAGCTACTTGAGCGCCAGGTCGGCGGTATCAAGAATAACTTTAAAATCACAACCTTTACCTCGGTTCCCGTCCAGATCCTTGATCGCTTGGGAGAGAATCCTGCTCGCCGACAAAACGGCATGAACAATCTCCCCGGCATGTCATTTATGCCGCCGCCTGGGAACATGCAGGGCGGAAATGAGGGCGATGACCAGGAGGCCAACGAGCTGGATGAGCTCAAGAAAAAGTTGCAAAACGCGCACCTGCCGCCCGAGGTGGCCAAGACTGTTGATAGGGAGCTTCGACGATTGCAAAAAATGATGCCCATGAACCAAGAATATCAAGTCACCCGTAACTGGCTCGAGACTCTTGCTGATATCCCTTGGGCTGCTGTTACAGACGACAGACTCGGCCCCGATACCCTGACTCGCGCTCGTAAGCAGCTGGATGACGATCATTATGGACTTGACAAAGTCAAGAAGAGACTTATAGAATATCTGGCTGTCTTGCGTCTGAAGCAATCAGTCAACGACGACCTCGACGCCAAGATCCAACGCGAGCAAAAGGCCATAGAGCAAGCAAGCTCTCAAAATGAGCCGTCAGGACAAATGCCTCAGTCAGAAGCTGAGGAAGCTAGGCTACAAATGATCAAGTCCCAGCGTATGACAGACAAGTCTCCCATCATGCTACTTGTTGGTCCTCCTGGTGTTGGCAAGACTAGCTTGGCCAAGTCTGTTGCGACTGCTTTAGGTCGCAAGTTCCATCGCATATCGCTCGGAGGTGTCAGGGACGAGGCAGAAATTCGCGGCCACCGCAGAACCTATGTTGCTGCTATGCCTGGTCTCATTGTGCAGGGCCTGCGCAAGGTGGGAGTTGCCAACCCTGTATTCCTTCTCGACGAGATTGACAAGATTGGCATGGCTAGTGTTCACGGAGATCCCTCAGCTGCCATGCTTGAGGTTCTGGACCCTGAGCAAAATCACACTTTCCAAGATCACTATGTTGGCATGCCTATTGACCTATCCAAGATCCTTTTCATTGCTACAGCCAACTCTCTGGATACCATTCCTGCTCCACTTTTGGATCGTATGGAAATGATCTATCTGCCTGGCTACACAACTCTGGAAAAGCGTCATATTGCTATCCAGCACCTTGTTCCCAAGCAAGTCCGCGCCAACGGTTTGGCTGATGAGCAAATTACATTCAACGAGGAAGTTGTCTCCAAAATAATAGAATCATACACTCGCGAGGCAGGAGTTCGCAATTTGGAACGGGAGATTGGTTCAGTCTGCCGCGCCAAGGCTGTCCAGTTTGCAGAGGCCAAGGACTCTGGTCAAGTTGACGAGTATCATCCTCAGTTAACGGTCGATGAGATTGAAAACATTCTTGGCATTGAGAAATTCGAAGAGGAGATTGCTGAAAAGTCAAGCCGACCTGGTATCGTCACTGGTCTTGTTGCTTACAGCACTGGAGGCAACGGCAGCATCCTGTTCATCGAGATTGCGGACATGCCAGGCAATGGCCGAGTGCAGCTCACTGGCAAGCTCGGCAATGTTCTCAAGGAGAGCGTGGAAGTTGCCCTGACTTGGGTCAAGGCCCATGCATTCGAGTTGGGACTAACTCACGAGCCAACAAAGGACATTATGCACAACCGTAGTATTCACGTCCACTGCCCAGCCGGAGCCATTCCTAAAGATGGACCTAGCAGCGGAATTGGCCAAGCTATCGCTCTCATTTCTCTCTTCTCTGGAAAGCCCGTGCCACCTACCATGGCCATGACTGTACGTTACATTTGCTTCTACACGTAGCAACCACCAATACTAACCGCACCTAACGTATAGGGCGAAATTTCTCTTCGCGGACGCATCACTGCTGTCGGCGGAATCAAGGAAAAGCTCATCGGCGCCCTCAGAGCCGGGGTCAAGACTGTCCTACTGCCCGCTCAAAACCGGAAGGACCTCAAGGACCTGCCACAAGAGGTCAAGGACGGTTTGGAGATTCTGCCTGTCAGGTAAGCACAAGCCCATCTTAGCCCCTTCATCTCGGCCGAAGCATCACGGTCGCACAGCGCGGCGTGATTCACGGCGAGAATTAAGGAACAATAGAGTAGATCTGTGTAACTAACCCGTTCGTGTTCCCTGTCTTACAGCCACATTTGGGAAGCCATCCGACTTGTCTGGCCTGATTCGCACTGGTCTGGCGACAGCCGCCACTTCTCAGGCATTGAAAGCCGTCTGTAACGTGAGGACACGTATAGCGTTTGAAGCACGAAGAAATAGAGAGAGAAACGGAACCGACGGTGATTTACATCTTCTTGTTTCTTGTTTTAAGCCTGCTGTACTTTTGTATATAATCTTGTCATCATCTCTCTACATAATCTACATTCGCTTTTTCTCTCTCTTCAGAATAGGCCAACCGTGTCACCGATGTTTACTGCAGTTCAATAATTTTCCTTGCTTGTTTCGTATTCTTAGAACGAGTCACACAGGGACAAGTCGCCACTTGCGGAAGCGAGAATAAGGAATCTAAAGCAAGACATACGAAACGGGAGCAAGCGACTACGCCCTTTTCTTTTTTCTTTTTTTCTTTTTTTTTAATACTTTGGTTAGTATGCAGATGATGCGAACGAGAGAAAGAAGCCTGTATCACCACCCCTTGGTAAGAACACAGACGTTTGTTTCGGAGCGCTGCATAACTTCGGGAATGTACCATGTGCGTATAACTTCCGGGTTGTTTCATATTGCGCCGTTGACTTGGAGACCAGGTCGGCTAGCAAGACGAATAAACCGGATGAGTTAGAAATGAGGTATTTTGGATTTCCAAGCATCCAGGTAGTGTGTGTATCTTGTACGGCAGTACATGAAATGGATCCGATTGCTGCCGGGATAAGTGCTCCGTTGGGTTACTTTTGTGCATTGCTGGAGTCCTCTGACCAGTATGAATAGATTGATTTGTGCTAGTGAAGGAGGTGACGTGCGTAGATTAAATTGAGATTAAAGGGGCGATTAGTTCCAAGGTTTTGGTGTTGCAAGGGTGTGTGAATTGGTTGCGTTTTCTGTTTGAGTTTTGGCATATTCAGCGATTGGTTGAGTCGTCAGCTATTGTCTCGTGGCATTATTCGAAGAATTTGTTTTTTTATTAAAAGATCTTTAAAAAGAAAAATCTATGCTCCTCACAAGACCGTTTTATGCAGCATCTACTTTGTCAGACCTAACTAACTACAATGCTTTGGCAACTAATTAACAGATATCTACCGCGTGACCGACACAGTTTTTTTTTTCTTTTTCTCGGTGAGTAGGTATCCCACGTAAAGGTGAATGCAACCTTCCGTTTAATTTACAATGTAAAGAGGAAAAAGCAGCCTGGGGCCTTTCGGTGTGGCTGGACCACTGTGGTTTCCGCGCAGCGTCGGTGCTGGACGGTTGCAGATGGGCCAAGTTTTGTCGCGGGCATGGTTCTTTTGGCTTGACCACCTTGACGGGGTTTATTATTCGCCATTGGTCCATTCAGAATATCTGCAGAACAGGCCGCAGATGGCTTAGTATATTCGGGGGGCTTGGGCTACTCATCTCGTGCATCGGCAATACGGCAAGGTTGGGAGGACAAATGCACACGCACGCTCGGGGCCTAGCTGCGATGTGTTTCCGCTTTAGAATGAGGCAGTGTTTATTATGTGTAACAGTCCCTCTGCATGGCTGCTGGTCGCAAGAATCTTTGACGTAGTACTCCATACGTACATACATACATACACAAGTAGTTACGAGGACTGCCACCCCCTCTATCACGCAGTGCTTGGCTGTCTGCAGACGCCGAAAGCCACACAGACATTTTGACCGGGGCTGTAATAATAGTGATGAAATTAAAAAAAAAAAACGCAAACGCCATGCCAATATCTGCAGTGCCTGTGCAGAAGAGTGCATGACTCTATGTGTAGAGACCAGCTGCCCTTGACAGCAACAAAGTAATAAGCTGACAAGGCTGTCTCTTACGCACAGTATTACATACATTACTGGGGATTTCATGCAGGCCAACTGCATGGCTGCTGTGTAGTCGTAACACCCCTTGCTACACTGCGTATGCGTCTCGGTGTGTCCCTTTTGTGGAGGTAGCGAGCAAACTCGCCAAGATCGAGGAAGTGGCCTTGCCTGAGTAGAGTAGTAGGGGAATTTAACATTACGTCAGTAGCGGGATTGTGTTTTTTCTTTTTTTAACAAGCAGAGCTGAAATAGGCCTTTTGTCGGAGAAATTATTGACTCGCTCTTGAATCGCGTTAGGCTTTGCCATCGAATCCTATGCATTCCTTTCGTCGCACATCATTGAAGATGCTCTCGGGGCTACTATATGCTCCAGACACACAATCAACCAGAAACACGGGAAGGGAGTCTCGCGCAAGACTGACCGACTAAAAGATTTGCTGGCATTACTTTAGCTTGGAAGTGTGTTGTATAAAGTGTGTTTGAGTGCGCGAGTTTGTCTGTCTGTGAGGGGGAGAGAGAGAGGGAGGGCGGTAAAGGTGGTGTGCAGCATGGTGTAATAAAGTGATTTACATTCCAGCCAAATTGGACAAAGGGTCGCAGCGTGAAGCTAAAAGGCGATGTGCGTTGTCCTCAACGCGGTATTTGTGAAATTAGGGAGGACGCTTGGTAACAAATGAGGATTGCAAAACATTGGTGCAATACAAAATGTTACCGTCGACTATCCGGATTACCATCGCAGATACACTGTACAGGTTATTAGCACTCAGGCAAGCAATTGCGCGTCAGGCTTAATGCATAGGAGGCGGATCTGCACATTGTCTCGGGCTATTTGAAGAAGGTTTAAGACAATATTGTCGGTAACAAAGCGACAAGATGAGGGCCAGTTTATGGCAGCTAGCGAGACGGACTTGGGCCGTCATCAGCTGTTCCCCCACGGACTCGTTTGGCAGATCTCACAGAACACAAGCTCACCGGCGGCGGAAGCTGCCGCCGCAAACGCCAAAGCTTTCGGGAAATTTCAGCACGTTAGTTTAGGGTAAAGTATCCGACCGTCTCGGCTGCAATGTCATGCAGGGAAGGTGCATAAGATGCCAAGGGTGCATGGCAGCGAGAGTACGAGTAACGGCCCTGGCCCAACTCTGCTAATCATACGATGGCGGGGAGCGTGCTGGCAAGTCACAAATGGTCAAATCGGGTTGGTGCCTGCTGTTCTGCAAGCCGCCGTTGCTTTTGTCAATGGCTAGCCTTGTTCCACCCTAAACAGGCTGCGTGCTATTCATTCCATATTAGCCTTTTTGGAACAATCTGTGGCAGGTTATTATCACGTACCCAAATTGTGCGACAAGGCGCTAAAGTAATGAAGTCGCTCCAGCTACCCAATCCTACGTCACCAGTAACAGTGCAGGGTGCCGCTTCCCTATCCTACTGCAGCCCAATGAGGACTAAGACTTTCGGGGGGTGGTAGTCGGTTTAAGGCGAACCAGCACTAGGGTGTGGCACCTTTGATGGCACCACCTCTTTACTTAGTGTGTCCGGTGCGAGTAATGCCCCAGCATATCCAAAACCACCTGCTAGATTCGGACAAGGTTGTCGTTGACCTTGACCCTGGACCGGACATATCTCTGTAAACCGCATCCTGTAGCCTTCTCCGGCACGAAAGTATGCAGTAGCTCAACAATGCCAACCTCAACTAAGGCAAGAGGCGGCACAATGATGCGCCGCTGCGCCCGGTGGCTTTCTTCTGAAAGAAATGCTGAGCGCATCCTTGAAATGGACAGGTGATCTTGAGCCTGTGGCAGCCGAGGCTCTCATGCAATGTTATACGTACTTGCTAGAAGAGTTGAGATGCCGCCCAAACAATACGTAATGCTTACTCGGGCGAGGTCTGTAGGGAGTTACTGGTCAACTAGCTAATCACAAAATGATTGCCTTCGCCATGGTCCTGTGGCGGTGAGCGAAAGGCTAGATTCTTGTTTGGTGTATGTTCGCTCAGTGTTATTAGCGTACTGGGTCCTATCACAGCGTTCATAGCCGGGTTGATTAAGTCGAATATCAAAGTGTAATCAAAAAGCTTTCATGGACCAACAGCAAAGTGAGTTCGTTACAACTTGGGTAAAGCAGTCCATCTAAGCTGTGTGAAGAAACCCGGAGGCAGCAAGGCGCAGCTGAGCAACAAGGTGCTACATGAGGCAACACTCGTTCGCCACTGACGCGGACTCAGATAATTGGTTACTATCCCACGCTCTTTGGCGCTAGGGCAACGGTTCGCGGTAACTGGGGTAGCGCCAGCAGTTCTTCTAGGCGCATCACTTCAAAGTACCACTCGCTAAAAGCCCGAACAAAAGGTCCAGCTTGAAGGCTGGCCATGCCGCTACCGACACCCGCCGACTGCCCGGTGGTTGGTGGCACCAGCAGACAAGAAGAGCGCGCTTTTACGAGTACTTGTAGCCCGATAAGGTTCACGAAGTTCATTTCGCTGCTGCTAAACGCTATCAAAGCCTCACCTACTAGTCAGATGATAACAGCAATCCAAGCGGCGCGAATGCCCCCTGTTTGAGAGAAAGGACCAAATCTTTCGTTTTAACTCGAATAGCCGATTATTACATACCTGCCCTTGCTGAGCCGACCACGAAATTATTTTACGTATCGAATTTTGGCGACAGTGATGGACCCATAAGGGACTTTTGATACGCACTCAGGCGAGCCAGGATGTGTACCACGCGACACTAGCGGCTTAGAGTTGGTGTTCCCCAGGGTTCGTGGCGCAGTGTGGTGTGAAGAGACGATGGAACGTGGGGACAGCCAGGAAAACGAACAGAACCCCACCGAGGGGTGGCGGTGACAAACAGGAAGACAGTGAATGGATTCTTCGCTATAGTCGTAATCGTATGGACAAGTATACTTGCTCAGCACTAAAAGTAGGACGTCGACCAGGTCATTTACCCGAAGCTGCATATGAACATTGCTTGCCGCGCTGACTAGTTAGCCATAACTTCGAGCCTAGTGCCACTGCTACTCGTAACGTAAATATGCACCCCCAATGTGGCTAAATCGTCTACGGCCGCATGTTCGGAGGTTAAGGAACGCTAGACGGCACAGATGTCAAGCCCTTTGCGTAGGGCGCTTGCTGCTGTGAAGAGCTGGGAATCGTGGTGTTGCCAGGAATAAGAACTGGCGTTGACTACTCTGTAGAAACTGTACAGTACATTTGGCGGCGGGATCTGCAGATGCTACCCCAATGACTCCATCGTTGGCGCCGCGCCAAAGGGCGTTCGGAAGATTTAAGGCGGACCAGGGTCGAGATCTTCCGTATCGTTAGGAACCTTTGGCGCCCCACGAGCGTAACGAGCGTAAGTCGCAGGAGTGTTGCTCTACGCTGCTCCAAGCTGACGTTAGCGCCACCCTTGCCTTTTAAAACTTTAAAGTGGGATTTACAGTATCTTGGACGCAAATGCAAGATGGTTTTCTGTTTCTTGGGGCCTGGTTTGGTGTGCTTGGAATAAAATGAGGAGCAGAGAACGTTAGCCAGGGGCCGGTTACTGTTTGCTGGAGGTTACTACCTAGAGTAACGAGAAGAAAAGAAGGTAGTAGATGGTGCAAACGGCACTCGCAGTGATTACCTAGTCAGCGCAGCTGGCAAGAACGACCATCTACCTAGGTAAAGTATCTAGTAACATCAGTCAGGTACGAAGAATTGGGCGTAATCTGTTTGACTCTGCCTGCTTCCTGCCACTGATGTCGGTAGTCCAAACAAATCGTCAGGCTCCAATACCTTAGTACTCGTAGTAGCACCCATACTTACCCGACTATGTACATCTCGACATGTCTATCCCTAATGGCAGGTTCGTTTAATTTTTACAGGGCAGGGGAACAGCAGCACGACGCCTCCTCTCCACATGGCTATGCAGGCTACGGCGTGGCCTCGACTCCTCCGCATCCATCGGGTCCTCTTTGGATACATCCTGTGGCGGGCTTCCCAGAACGGTCTTCCAAGCGAATGATAACGAGCCAGTACATGTTCGTCTCACCACCCGAGCAGAAGCTTGGCATGGTTGTACGAGAATTCCTCCCGGCCGCCTTTGTTGTAGCGGCTCGCTTCTTCCGCACCGACATACGTGAAGAGGGAGTGCACTCTGACGAGACGTTGATTGAGTGAACAAGAGCCAGACGTCTCCTGCCATGTGTACAGTACGATGTCTGATGTAGTACGGATCTTCGCCTTCGAGCACGTACTGAGAGTACTAAAAGCAGACTTGAAACTGGCAAACGCGGCGGAAGCGTGTTACACGCCGATATTTGCAAGGACCTTGTGTGGTGCGTTTGGTGCGCCAAGGATTGCGCTACGGAGTAATACCAAGCTTCAAAGACCGTTAGCTCAGCTGGGGTTGTTCCAATAACGCCAAGGCTTGGTTCGCGCTGTTCCAATGCTTGACTACGAGCAGAGCCCGCCCGCCCGCACCACCGTCGTCGTCGAGATCATTTCCAAAGTGGATGGGGCTCTGCAGGAAAAAGCTTGGCTATGTCACAGTCAATTTTGCCAAAGAAAGCACTGTGAGTTCTTTTTGCAGGCGACTAATGCATATGAAGCTGGTTACCACAGCCAGTGCAAAGTGATACACTTGCCCGACGTACAGTACACGTTGAACGTACCTTCGAACAGTCTCGCCAGCATATTGCTCAGATGAATCGCTTGATGAACAGGGTCAAGTTGGACCAAACCGCTCAATCTCAATCGTACTCTTTCTTACTGGAGGGGGCAGTAATTCTCTCGGAGCAGGAAGCCACAGGAGGCTAGTGGTTGCGTAGCGACAGACAAGGCCACCGAGCTCCTGTTCCAGTCCTACATCTTGACATTGTTGGCGCTCATTTCTTGTTCCCGCAGTGGCGCATCCCAAAGATCTTTCCTCTGTTGTCCTGCACAGGCAAGATCCTGCTCGCTGGCCGGATGCTAGGAGCATTATCGAGTACGACTCATAGAAAGCAGAATCGCAAATGCTGGTGCAAAAAGGTGAGACATTGATCAGCCACAATGACGGCTCTTGTGTTAACTGACTCTTTGTACGGAGTAGTGTAGCTGCGAACATCTCCGTATGAAGTCGTTTCCTGCACTGTTCCTATTTTCGAGCATCATTCGCCACTTTGCTTACAGAAAGATGACGTTTAGTTCTTTTCCATGCTTGATAAAAAGTTACGAAAAAACATGAAGCTTTCGGCCTTTGCTTGTGTGACAAACTAAAGGGAGCACTATCTTGGGTGTTCGCGCTGCACATGCCTGAAGGGTGGTCTGGTACGACACCGCCACGCGACTCATCTCCCCGAGCCCTGGTTGAGACCATCTATCTCGGAAGTTATCAAGTCAGTGTGGGTGGCTTGCCGGGGCGCCGGCCATACTCTACTCGTATGTACTATGAGTACCGTGCAGTTGCCACCAATGCCCCAGCATCGCAGAGCCCACGGTCACCCTCCCCACGTCTCTGAATCGGCCCAGTGTCAGCCCGCAAGTCCGCGTCCCAACGTCGTTTCCATACCAAAGAGGACGGATAAAGGTACGAGTAATTATGTACTCGTCGAATTTCAGTATTCTACGTCCGCCTATTACACCCCAGCAGAAATCTTACCTCCAGGCAGACTAGTCTGCCATCTATAATGCAATTACACTAAATATGGCACAATGGTATGATGCTCACACGTCTTGTGTCAGGAGCACTGATAAAGATGCGGTGCAGGTGGCTAATGCTTGGGTTCAGCACCACAAGCCTCCAGCCTACATGGGTAGTAGCGACTCATGAGCTTTATTCTGCTTGGCAAAAAGGAAGTCCATGCTCATCGGGTGGTCGCCACAAAAAGCTGTTCGGTCCAGCTGCATTCAACAACAAAGCAAAGAAAAAGAAAAAGGAAAAAAAGGTAGCGATTTTTGGTTATTGACAACAACAACGAAATCCATTTTACATTTGTCTCTCCTCGACATCGACCCCGATCCCCGCCCTAATATTGAAGGGAAGCGAGCACGATAAAAACCATCCCACCAGAACAAGCACCCGGCCCACCCATGTTTTAGATTCCCCGGTCCCTTTCATTAGCACCAATGGAGGGATGGCCCCATTGTCATTCGGGACAAGGGTGGCCGTCTAGCCCCAGTAGGCTAAGAGGCTAGTGGAGGTCCTTGGAGCTGCCAAGTTGGGTAGTCGTCGCGCCACGCTCCATCCATTACGCCAAATACAGCTTCTGATAACGAAGACGCCAGTGCTTGTGATTGCTGGAAACGTCTGCCCAATAACCGCCGTCATCCATGTGCGTTTGCAGCACTAGGCCAGGAGGCGGCTACCGTAGGATAAGGCGTGAAGCTGACTTTGGGGGTGCTTAGAGTAATAGCAAGTAGGGCACTACTTCGAGGGTCAGAGCCACCGTTGGACGTCTGAAGCGGCCATTGTCATGGTATAATGGTCCAAGGCCAACACAACACACACCCCATGTGTCTACATACGCCCATGCAACACACCTGGTCTTTCCCATCACCTGCTACCAGGCAGCTCAGCAGTAGAGTTATATTTTGCGGGCTAAAAACAGGACGAGCAGTCGAGAGCCAAGACCACCATAGAACTTCACCCACTATTTACACACCATCCGCCCTGCTTACATTCCCTTCTCTGTCTCCCCTCCCTCATTCATACATGCAGTCTGCGCCGCTCGCCAAACATTCCCGAGTCTATTCAAACTGCTGTGTGATAAGTCTACGACCTTTCGGCCTTATTAGATCTTCTGCTGGCGCGCGTGCCCGCCAACTGTTCCGACGGACTTACTGCGGCACTATCCGGCAACGCGTGCCAATCTATGGACTACTCGCCCTTGCTGGACAAATTACAACCCTTCCGCACGACCTCTTGGTTTCAATAGTCTTATTGCAAAGGCACACTGAACCCAGCCAAGTATATCTCCGCACTGAAGATTTGAGCGTCCCTGGTTGGTTCGTTTCTACCTCTCTACAACGATTACGTTATTTCTCTTTGGTTTCTTTGGGTTTCGTTCGTCTCGATTGACTGCACGTTCCGTGTCTCTTTATATATTGGCGTCAAACGGCCAACGAGAAACGATAAGGCACTTTAGCCTTCTGCGGGGAGCATAGGCAAAACTAGCAGTCAAAATACTCTTGCCTGACTCTGCCGGTGCGAATTTATTGAAACAAGCATTTCTCCACCTGCGCACACCCAAAGGATCTTGCTCTTTCCAAAGAACAGGGAATAAGACACCTCCTAGCCTGTCTAACAGTATGGAATGACCCCCGCCGATAGCGCTAGGTATTCGAGAGGGTACCTTGTTAGATCCCAGGGTAATATTTTCCTACACACGGCACACTGTTGGCGCGCGATTATACTGTAATTGCATACCATAGCGCCGTACGAGATCAGATTCTTTTCATTTTTTACTTTGTGATCGCTGTTCATCATTGGAAACAACACTTCGACCCTTCATCCCGTTAGAATCTTCAACAACGCCGCAATTTGCGCCTTCGCAATCTCTCAACACTCTCGATTTCTGCGTTACCAGAGCTGCACCTGCCCGAAACTGCCATCGACGGAAGCCGAAACAAACTGCGTATAAAGTGTTACAAAACAGTCGAGCCCTTGCTTTACAGTCCGACCCTGGAGCGCTTAACGGTTTCACGCCTGCTCTTCTCGGCTCCCCGCTTCTCGCCAGAGGCTACACCTGTACTGAACAAGTCGTCGGAGCCGCCAAGGCTTATATCAGATCAGATCACGTACACGGAAGCTTTAGCGACTCTTTGACTTGATTGGAGATTGACGCAGCTTCGAGGACCAAGACATTGCACGAATTCATACGCCGTAACCTTGACACCACCCTGTTTATATTCACCGGTCAGCCACCTCACAGGAGCGGATTTCGGAAAGACGCAGAGCGGCTCCTGAGCTCGGCTCTTCTTACCAGGGAACGCAAAGTGACGTCTGCCACCACAAAGAGTGGTCCACCATACTGCACAGAAGAGGACTTGCTGCCATCAACATCCATGCTATCTGTCAGCAGGCCAGTCGAAAGAACACCTCTCCCGCCAGGCTATCGCCACGGCATTTCAACTCCTGTTACAAGTGGTCTGAAGCTATTTTGTGACTCGTCACGATTACAACCGGACACACCTGTTCGACCTGAGGGATACCCGTTGCCGCCCATGTCGGGGTCGCCTCCTCTACCATCGACCGCCGCTCATAAGGGCCACGCCGGCGGCAATGCAGCTGCTTTCACAGCCAGATTTGAAGGTACACATGCAAAATGGCCAACAGAACAGCTTCACGTCGATCGGACGGCGGTAAGAGACAGGCCACATGGATTCTTACCACTTTCGAGGTCATATCCTCAGGAAACCCCATCCCGGACAACACATATACGACGCCTGTCCGAGAATGTACTTCCTTCTGTTTCAAGATACGAAACTCAAGATTCTCGAGGAATGTTCCCTATCCCTCCTAGACACTCGCCTAGTAATCCGCATGGACAACACGGAACTCCTACTCCGGTCCGCGGCTTGTCCCAGGATCCAAACTCGACCCTTCCTAGAGTGACGTCTCCAAAGTCACAGCGCAAAGCAAAAGGGCATGTAGCGTCAGCCTGTCTTCCATGCAAGAGAGCACATCTGAGGTTAGTACTTTGCCTGTACCGTTGCTTCCATCTATACATGTATACTAATTAAGGTTTATAGATGTGATGGTATGTCAATTTTCCGTGTGTGAGGAACCGTCGATTTGATCTCCAAGCGCTCTCAACTCGATTGGTGTCCTTTTTTCGTGACCTCTGCTAACATGTATGCTAGCCCAGCGGCCATGCTCAAGGTGTGTCAGCAACGGTAAAGAAGCAAACTGCAAAGATATTCAGCACAAGAAGAGAGGCAGACCACGACTTAGGGATGAACGCGATGCAAGACTCGACTCTGCTCGGTATTCATTACCTCATGATTTGAACAACATGCGGCCCCTGGATATGTACCAATCTGCCGGAAGACAACATATTGTGGACGATTCTCTTCAGCAACACTCACTGAACCGCTTTGAGTATGCAGCGACAGACTCAGCTCCCGGGCCGAAATTTCTGCAAAGAGTTCTTTCGTCGGAGCGCTCCCCCGGACAACTTGGACGGCCTCAAGTAGCAGTGGAAGAGCCTGTTGCATATCTGAATATGAACATGGAGTTTATGAAGGTGTCATCGACATTTGTTGACGCTGTCGGGTCGATTCCAGAGCTTGTGGGGCGAACACTCTCAGATGTCACGACGCCGAAAGAACGCGACAGGATAATGGCTCTCAGAGAGATATTGATCGCCGAACAGAAGAGACTGGAGCCGAATTACTTGCCGCCCATCTTCGACAAGGGAGAACAAGTCGCTGGAAGATTGGGTCTGACGAGTAGTGATATTTCAGAGCGACAGTTGGACCGACGAGACTACATCACCTTTGTTGCTGCTGATGGACACCTACGATCACACCCTGTTAGGCTGGGCGTCTTCAAAGAGGCTACATTCTACTTTATCGTATTGTTCCTCAACTTGCCCACTCATGGACCCTATCATTCACCACCAGCACATCACCAAAACGGGGTCAACCATGCAGCCCAGCCTCCAAATAACCAGATTGACTTCGCAGCGCAGCCACCACCGAGACCACAACAACCACCGCCAGCGCAGGTTCCGCCAAGTTTGGAAGCTGAACGTCGCAGATTTAGCGATGGACCAGGCTTCCCGCGACCGACACTGCCGGCTTCAGCTCCGCATTTGACGTCGAATAGCCCGCATGCCAACTCGCCCCAGCCATTGTATTCGCCCACTTCACACGGAGGAGGCTATACCAGACCCTCCTCGCTGCAAATACCTCGGAGCGAACTGGTAGCCACCACGCGTCCCATCAATCCCGAACCATCGTATACTCTGCCACCGATTCGCCCATTGCCGGAGCAGGGAAATGGTACGGGGCCTGGTAGCCGGTGGCAGCGCGATGAGCGTCAGCGCCACATGACAATCGGGGGTCTTCTAGATGGGCAGATTTCTGGTGATACGATGCAGTAACAACGTTGAGTTTAACGACTAATAACGAGGAATTGGTAATATTTTAAGAGGGAAACTGTATTATTATTAGAAAGCAGTGGCGTTTATTGGTTGCTCTTGCTTTGGTCTTGATTCGCATCTTGAAAAATACTGGCACTTGACGATTTGTATGATTAGAACTATCGGGATTGAAAGCATGAAAGCGACGAGTAGATGTCGCTGGATAGATAAACATGTTGATTTCTTTTTAACGCTATAAAGTTTAATATGTGTTCCAGAAGTCGATTCGCGTGTTAAGCCCCATGGTCTAGGTGTAACATCCATCACGTGAGGACGTGAGCTATTCGCGACGTTCTGACGCCGCTTTCGCGGGGCACCAGCACTCCACCTCTCTAGACCCTACCCATTACGACATCAGCCCCTCGACAAGGATCGCATTCCGGCTTATGGCTATGATTTTAAAGCCTCAACTATAGTATCGTCAAGCATGGCGGACGTAATGGACATTGATGCGTCGGCGGGGGTGAAACGAAAGGCGGAAGACGATATCACACCGGTGCCGCCACCAGGACGCATAAAAGTATGCCCCTCTTCCAATGCTCGAATGATGAAGGAGACAGAACGCTAACGTACTCGAACTGCTAGGCACTAGACATTGATGTCGTCAACAAGATTGCAGCGGGAGAAATCATTGTAGCCCCGGTGCATGCCTTGAAAGAGCTTCTTGAAAACGCCATCGATGCTGGTTCGACATCATTGGAAGTTCTGGTAAAAGACGGTGGACTTAAGCTCCTTCAAATTTCTGACAATGGGTCGGGAATTCAGGTATGTTTCAGGTTAATGCGCAAGTTAAAGCGGCCCCCAAACTAATTAGTGTGTAGAAAGATGATCTCTCCATTTTGTGCGAGCGTCACACCACCTCCAAAATTGCCGCATTTGAGGACCTATTGTCGATATCAACCTATGGTTTTCGTGGGGAGGCCCTAGCCAGTATCAGTCACATTGCGCACTTGACAGTGGCAACGAAGACAAAGGATTCACCTCTGGCATGGCGAGCTCACTACTTGGATGGAAAGATTGTGCCTAGCAAGCCCGGCCAACCGGCTGAACCAAAAGGAGTAGCTGGCCGCCCAGGAACACAGATTACAGTTGAGGATTTGTTCTTTAACATTCCAACAAGAAGGAAAGCGTTCCGGTCATATGCCGATGAGTTCAACAAGATCATTGATATGGTTGGGCGATACGGCATTCATTCCGAAGGCATTGGATTCACCTGCAAAAAAGCTGGCGAATCATCGAATAGTCTTTCAATACAGCCGCAGGCAACTGCAATAGATCGAATACGTCAGATCTACGGGAGCAACGTCGCCAATGAACTGGTAGATATATCTGCTGCCGATGATCGCTGGGGCTTCAAGGCGACGGGCCTTGTCACGAATGCCAATTATCATATCAAGAAGACGACGCTGGTTCTTTTTATCAATCACCGGGCAGTGGAATCAACCAATATAAAAAAGGCACTCGAGCAAATATATTCAAACTATCTCCCGAAAGGTGGCCATCCTTTCATATACCTCAGCTTAGAAATCGATCCGAATCGAGTAGATGTCAATGTGCATCCGACGAAGAGGGAGGTTCATTTTCTAAATGAAGACGAGATTATCGAGGAAATATGCAAGCAGATTGAAACGTCCCTTGCTGCTGTGGACACCAGTCGCACCTTTAAAACGCAGACATTGATTCCAGGTGCGCGGCCGGTAGACCATTCTACAGGCAGCGGAGAAGTGACAGCGGAAAGTGTTCCTGTTGGCCCGGGTAAACGGCTGAGACGAAATTCAAACGACCTCATACGGACAGACATGTCTGAACGTAAAATCACGAGCATGTTTTCCCATGAAGACTCTGGAGAAGCCTCGAGCGGCAGTTTCAGGAAGGAAGAGCCACTCGCACTGCCTGAGCCTACAGACTACGAAACCGTCGACCGGAGCCATGTACAGTGCAAACTGAACAGCATCAAGCAACTGCGTGCGGAAGTGCGCGAAGATGTTCACAACGAATTGACAGACATATTTTCGTCACACACTTTTGTTGGTATTGTGGATGAGCAAAGGCGGCTGGCAGCGATACAAGGCGGCGTCAAGCTATTTCTTATCGACTATGGCCACACGTGCTTTGAATATTTCTATCAGCTTGGGCTCACAGACTTTGGCAACTTTGGCGCTATACGATTTCGTCCGCCGCTGGACCTCAATGACGTGCTCACGGTGGCAGCCGAAACAGAAAAGAAGGCGCTTGGTGCTAGCGGTGAAGATCTCAACGTGTCTGCCATTGTATCAAAGGTAGCAAACCAGCTCATTGAACGACGGCAGATGCTCCTCGAGTACTTTTCGCTCGAAATCTCACCGGCGGGAGAATTACTGTCCATTCCTCTTCTAGTGAAGGGCTACACACCACCATTGTCAAAACTACCTCGCTTCTTACTGCGGCTCGGACCCCATGTAGATTGGACAGAGGAGAAATCGTGTTTCGAGACGTTTTTGCGCGAACTGGCTACATTCTATGTGCCTGAGCAGCTGCCCCCTTCTCTGTCGGCTGACAACCAGGGGAGTTCTGTTGCTGATTTTCCTGCAGAGGTGAAGAGACGGAGACAGCATGTGCGGTGGGCAGTTGAGCATATATTCTTTCCGGCGTTTAAGGCGCGGCTCGTGGCTACGAGGTCGCTTATGGATGGGGGCGTTTTGGAGGTGGCTAGCTTAAAGGGTCTATACAGGGTGTTTGAGCGTTGCTGATGGGACATGAAGTATCAAAAATGTAGATGTGGAATTTGCTGGGATTTATGAAATGGGGGCAGAGTAAGTTTAGCTTTTGCACGGGATAAAATGTAGTATAATATTGTCAACTTTTTAAATGTTTGCTGACATTGTATCTTTTAAGATCCAAGATATACTGTATATACGGACGCATTCATTCCCAAGCTCTTAGTTTGCAGGAGCATGCTTTTTCTTGTAGGACAAGAAGCGCGTCAAGTTCATAACAACCTCGTCAGCACGCAGTCTCAGCTCCGCCTGCGTCTTCTTATCCACCGACTTGGCCATGGCGCGCGCCTTGGAAACGACTTCCTCCAAGTGCTTGGCAAAGTTATTCGCCCAAAACACGTTCTTGTCGTATGAAAACTCTTCATTGCCGTATACATCAAATAGCTGGTTGAATGCCTCGACGGCATCTGCGGCAGGCGTCTGCGGCAGCGACGCGACAACCGTTACCAAGAAGGTGCCGATTTCACGGTTGCGGTCCACCGGGCAGGGGTCCATGGCTAGCTGGCCCAGGACTCCGATACACTTTACGCCTAGGCTCTGGAAAGGGTCGTCGTCGTCGTCGTCGGGAGACTCGGATACGGCCGCTTTGGTGGCTTGGTAGAGAGTGATGAATTTGCCGTGTTCGCCGTCCTGGAGAGGTGTGCGGCTGCGCAGGGCGCGGGCTACGGCCCAGGAGATGCTGGTTACCTGTGTTGCGAGGGTGAGGTCTGCGGTGTCGGAGGCGAGGATGGGCGTGATGACTTGCTCCCAGATGGACTTTGCGACGGGGCTCCAGGCGTTTTGGATGCCAGAGTTGTGTTCGTCGGTGAAGTCGAAGAGGGAGAGGGACCAAGCTATGTTGTTGAGGGCCGAGAGAGCGTGGCCCTGCATCGACATGGAGACTTGATCGGTAGGCTGGGAAGAGGCTATGCGGATAAGTTGCGGCAGGGCTGTCTTTAGCAGGGTCTTGAGGACGGGTAGGTCGTCGACGTTGTCTTCTTCGTCGTCCTCGGCGAGGCCGGTGACCATGTCCATGTCGGCTTCCATTTCCTCTTGCGTCATTTCGTTGTCTTCGTCCATGCCGTCTGCGTCGCCGTTGCCCTCTTCTTCTTCTGACTGGTCTCCGTCTTCTGCGTCGCCCATGGCTTCGTCATCTTCGTCCTCGGCGGCGGCCCTATCGGCGTCAATGCCGCTTTTGCGTGGAGGGGCTTGCGCTGGACCGCCCATGGCGACTGTCAGGCTTGTACCGATAGATGCTAAGGTTTCGAGAGCCAGTTGCTGGTACTCTGCTGGGTTGGACCAGCCTGAGCCGTCCGCTTCGGGCTGGCCGGGGGTGAATGTGGCTACGGCATTGGAGAGCGTTGGGATCAGGACTGAGTCATCAGCATCAGTTGGGAGCTGACCGTCGGCGGTGGTCTGCAGGGCAGAGAAAATATTGTGCAGAACAGAGCAAGAGAGAACGCCTTCGGCATCAGGCTGGTTCTTCAGCGAGAGCATAGTCTTGTAGCAGCTGCTATCTTGTGAAGCGACGATGCCTTGTGCTAGTTTGTCATTATCTTCACAGAGAATCATAAGGCATGCCAGGGCATCTGTACGAAGGTTTGCAATTTCTTCAACGCGACTTTGAGAATCGCCATCGTAAGAGATGAGAACAGAGAGGAGGTGAGTGGCAGTTGAGCTGCCAGAGATGGCTTCCAGGAGATCATCCCCGGCTTCGGCAAGGGCTGTGAGAAGAGAAACAAGGGAAGATGCAATGCTGGCGACGCTAGATTGTTCTGCTTTTGGCGACTTGGAGAAAATAGGCTCCTTGGCGGACAGCCTTTCACAGATCTATAAGTTTTTGAGTATCAGCACAGATTCAATAGGGCGATGATTGATTTCGGGGAGATATTACTTGTTTTGAGGCAAACTCAATGGCAGTCAGGACGTCAGAACGAAACAAGTGGACACAAAAGTCAGCTTCCTCCTCTTGAGCAAGAACTTGCAGAATGCCCCAGCCAGCGGCACGGCTTTCGAGGGCGGCGTCGGTGAGCGTCTCAGTGAGGATGGTGTGGACAACTTGCTCGCGGAGCAGCAGCTTGCGACATTTTGTATCTTGGATAATGTTGGAAATGGCAGACGCAGCGGCAGAGCGCGACTTGGGATCGGCGTTTTTGAGATCCTTGATGACGGGAAGGATCTTGGATTCGCGCAGAGCAGCAAGTTCAGGGTCTGAAGGTGGTTTGATCGGCTTTGCGATGGGGTCTCGACGTGCGACGCCAGAGCGATTGCGCCTTGATTTGCCCATTGCCGGGGATTTATGTTGAAAGTGTCTTTCTGAATTGACCGAGAGGGAAGTTTAACGGAGGGTAAGACAGCGCAATTGGTGTCGATACAAACGCTGTTGGTGCATGGGGGATATGTCCAGCCAAGAAACAAAAATCATATTGGGCGAGGTTGCTCACCAAGTCTTTTTGCGGGAGTGGTCTCGTGCCCCACCATTTAAAAAAAAAAAAACCGGCGGGCAGGCACGGCGGGCAGGATGGCGGCGGGGTCCTGTGTGTAGGCAGTACCAGGTAGGGAGGGAGGACCAAGGTATAGTGACAGCACCACGCGGCATTGCGGCTATCTGATGCAATATAATATACTCTAGAAATTCAACTCTTGAAATATCTTACAGGATTGATCAAAAATCTCAAAAGAGTTAATCCTAGTGTTATTCGGAAACATTACCGTCTATAAGCAACACGTATCCTCCTTGTTACTTGCTACCTAAGCAGCGCCCTTTGCTCAGTGGCCAAACGGCTGGTGTACAGTGGCCTGTGTACCTTGTAGTAAGCAGCTGCAAGGGGCCTTACAGGGGCGCCAGTCCTCCTGGCACAGGGCTGCACCACAGACCTGGGAGCACTAGACCGCTTTTAGTCCTGCCTGCTGCACCACATGGGTGGGCTGCTTGAAACGGGCCCGACTTAAACTGTGCGGTGCGGTGCGTGCCATCACCTCGACTCGACTCGACTCGACCCCTTTCACCCAGTCGCGAGTGTTTCGACCGGCATCCCACCGTCCTTGTCTGACCTACCTTGTCGTTCTCACCGCCGCCGCCTGTCGACAACAAATCCTTGCTCCCTACCCTCCGACGTCGTTTCCGCCAGCGACCTCTCTCTCTTTCGTTCAGTCATCAGGACCGGCTCAAGCTTCCTCTGCTGCCGCGCCAAAGGGGCTCTTGTCTCAACACCACCACCACCAACCATCATCGCTGCTGCAGCTGACCTCAACTGCCCAATCGCCCAGTTGCCCGACAACCATGACCTTCGACACTGCCTTGCAAAGGTTTTCGCTGCCTTGATAGGCCTTGACGCTCCCCTTTCTCTTCTAAACGACTACGTGTGGCCCATCATTCGCGCTGCCCTGACACCTGGAGGAATTGCATCCTTCGCAACACCACCAAATATCACATCGCTACATATACTTCCCCTCCTGCTTAGACCGACATAATGCCCACACAAACGACTCAATCCACCGCCGTTCGCGGACTCCCCGACAACCCGTCTACCAGTCGACGACTGGAGGGCGCGCCGCCTGCTACTACGACAAATACAAATCCGCCTCCTCCACCTCTTCCCGAAATTCCGAATACCCGCAATGGCACGCAAGCCGGGCTCACGGCGTCCCCCTCAATGACTTCCGCACAGGTAATCTCTCTGACACGGGAGGCGATGCGAAATGCTCTCGAGGGCGAGAAAAGCCAGGCCGTCGATGCTGCAGCCGCTGGAGCTGCTGGGTTAAAGCCTGGCATCACTATCGACCTCAGCCGTAAGAGTATACAAAAGTTACCAGAAGAGGTTGTGGATATTGTCAAAACTGAGCTGGAAAGGTAAGATGCTGCACACCTCTGCCACTGCTACTGCCTAAAAAGCTAATATTGGCAGGCTTGCCCTATCACATAATCAACTGTCCAGTCTACCTGCACGATTCGCCGAATGTACGTCATTACGTTACTTAAATATAAGAGCAAATCAGATAAAAGAATTCCCCATGGCGGTTAGTGCATCCCCGTCGCTGGCCCATGTCGAATATCGAGAATACTAATATCGTCTTTAGCTGTGTGATATCAAAACTCTGGAAATTCTCGACCTTGGCCGCAACCAGCTCCGATCACTACCCAAAGAAATCATCAACCTCTCGTCATTAAAAGTTCTCTCCGTCCCACGAAACCACATCCGCGAACTGCCCCTTTGTCTCGCCGACATGGTGTCTCTTCAAGTCTTGAAGTTTGAGGGGAACCCAGTCAGTTTCCCGCCCAAGGATGCGTTCCAGCCTCACCTTGGTAGCCCGACAAACAATGGGGCTTCACGAGATGCGGAAGTTAGTGAAGTCGCTACTACCGCTGCAGTCAAAAAGTTCCTCAAAAACTATGCAGTAAACGGCCGCATGGAGTCAGAAACTACTACCGACGAGTCCAGTGAGGGCGTCGAGACGCCCAAAGTGCCGCTGAAGCGCGCCGTCAGTGGCCGCTTTCCTGTCAAGGTCAGCGGCAGCGACGTGCCTGACTTGCGGTCGCCTAATGGTGTACAGCGGCCGCCTGTGGTTCCTGCTAGGTCACACCAGCGTGGGCTTTCGCAACACAGCACCGCAGTTAGGAGACCTGGGGTCATGCCCTTGACAATAGGCAATGTTACAGAGCGATTGCGAAGTAACTCGGAGAGTTTACTTCGCTCTGATCGCCCAGAGAGCCGAAGTCGACGCATGGGGATGGTTCCCAGGAAGACGTCAGAACTTGGAACGTTGGATGAGACGGATGCCGATGCACCTTTCAATCATTATCGTGGTTTGAGCCACGGTTCAGCCATGCAAGGGACTGCCCAGCGGTCAGAGAGCCCGGCTGCATCTGCTGAGCAATACCTCAATCGACCCATATATGTCCGCCGTTTATCGATCCTGCCAGAGAGACGCCGTGAATCAAAGATGTTTGATCCCGTCATTGAGGCTGCCAAGGGTATCCTCTATTCCGTCTTTCAGATTCATCCAATGATTCAAGTCCTCATGACATTGACCAACAATGGAAACGTCAAGAGGTCCAGCCTCGAGATTGTATTTTATAATACAAGCTCGCACGTGGAAGAACTGGAACTGGAGATTCAACGGTACGACGCGGCCATGTCTGATGACGACAACCCGTCGCCGAGTAACGAAAACGTCCACCGGGCTTGTAGAACTCTTGTGAGTGCATATGGACACGTTTGCACTCTTCTCGCCGACAATGTGGATTCGTTTGTGGATAATGGAGACCCGCGATATATACGAACCTTGTTGATGCTTCTTTACAATAGCATCATGGAGATTCGAGTAACGCTCTCGTCAGTCACTTCCACGACAAGTAAGTCGACAATTTCGGAAGAGACAGAGCGCAATGATACAATAAAGCCGTACTTCCGAGAAGCGAGTGCCCCAGCTGCGACGGGACGACCAGCAATGGCACCAACACCAGCCCGTCGCAGGGCGGCAACTCATCATACAAATAAGTCTTCTACTACGAGCCTGGCTGCGCCACCAGTCAATCATGGACCTCGACAATTGCAAACTGCAACATATCCACGACCAGCTGAGCCGCTTACATCACTGCATACCGACGCCGGAGCGGTATCAGAAGAAGAGCTTCAGTTTGAGAGGATTTTCACATATCTCAAACGTTCTGCAGATTTGGTGATGCAGACTTTACCCAGGTTTACAGCGCAGTTGTCAGATGCGCTGAATAATGCTATGCAGCAGCGCGCGCCGGTTCAACTCCTACACTGGAAGGGTCTCATTGCAACCTGCCATAGTATTATTGAGCAGACAGAAGTAATGAGAAATAGAATCAACTCTGTCAATCTGAGGGACCCGGCAATGCGGTTCCAAGCTGGCCTTTGGAACCCATGTATCAGCTTCATCGCCTCATGGGAGCAGCTGATTTCCAAGCTTACTACATTGCGAAATAAGGTACCCTTGCCACCAGATGCACGGGCTCGACTAAAGCCCATTCACCACAGTATGAAGGAAACAACAACAGCAATCTACCAGTCCCCCTGGCACCAGCTGGTCACGAACACTAGCGCGAGGGCTGAGGTCTTGTCGCCGATGATGCCGATCACACCACAGAGTGCTGCCTTGGGCCCAGCGATGCAGGCCACGATGTCGAGCACACCGCAGAGCGCATCGTTTGCGTCGGCGTTCCATGGAAATGTTTTTGACCGTGCCGACGCCCTTTTGGCAAACCCGGGAATATCCATGTCCCGATCTGGCTCGGCAGCTGGCATGAGAGGGCACATGCCGTCGCATTCCAACTCTTCTATTTCCTCAATGTCGTCTGACGACATGACAAACACGATTCGTCGTTGAAGCTTCCTTTCGCGTCGAAATGATTACATATGGCAGACCGGGGAGATGATGTTATTAATGTAAAGAACCCTCGCCGGCCATATGGCTTTTTAAGCTAGCAGCGCTTGACGCGCTTGCATACATATTTGGGAACTGTATTTTAGAGGGACTATTGTAAAAGACATGATGGGAAATGCGAGCGAATAATTATGGGAAATGCACTGATACTGAAGTATAATGATCTTAAGCAAATGTAACGTTTTTAGCCGTCTTAAATGAGAACATAAGTCTATATAGTGCAATCGCAGTGCCCTGCAATTGATCTTGAAGCTTAGGTAACTAGTCCACCTGACGTCAAGCCAAGCCCGTTTCAAGCGCACGGTACAAAGCTACAGTGGGGCGGGCACACGATGTGACACTCGCCAAGTGTTATACCCGTCTCCGACCACCCTGAAAAGGCATTTGTAACCTTTACATCTTATTAGCAGACCATTGCTATTTTCAAGGGACAGACAATCGTGGCTCAGAAACCTTGTAGCGACGACACGTTCAAGCACGAGGTGCGAATGGAGTCGACGATATAAAACACCCCCTCCCTTTTTGTACCGATCCAAGCACAGCTTCGATCCGCCCAAAAACCGACATGATATGGCCGGGCCGCGAGGCTGGTTTACGTCGAGCCTCTGGCTAGGGGACGAAGAAATGTCCAAGAAGGATGATGACCTCCCAATAGCCCGCTCGGCAAAGCACGGGACGCAATGGAAAGGGACGGCGCGCGTTATTCCCCGACGACGCGTGCTTGGCCGGTTTGCGCTCTATCTGGTCGCCGCGATTACCCTCGTTTTCCTGCTGCGACGCGTCACGTATACCCCCGAAGAAGACATTGTGCGGCCCTACTCTGCGCATCGATTTCCCGACTATGGCAAGCCGAACCCGAAACAAGCTGCCTTTCCGCCGGGGAACGGTGACGAACGTCTTCCGGCTGGTGACATTCCGTCGCAGAAAGCGCAAGATGGGGATGCGAAGCAGAAACAGATACAGAAACAAGGGACTGCGTATAATGGCCCGATCAAGTTTCTGGCGCTGGGAGATTCGCTGAGAGCAAGTGGCATGGTGAGCGCATCGTCGCCTAAGAATCACAACGTTGTGTTTGCGGCGGCGAGCTTGCAGAGTGCTGCGACGTTGTTGCCTTTGGCGTGTCAGATGGCTGCTGAGGAGGTTAATACGGTGCATTTTGCGCTTTTGAGTCGGAGTGATATCGGTCTTGACGAGTTGTTGAAGACGAATGGGATCGACAAGGGGTGCCAGATTAAGATGCATGGTGAGTCGGCTGACTTTGATATATCCTGGCCACATGTGCACTCAGCTAACGCGAGCAGACGCCCGTCCGGATCATAGTGAGTCGTCGACAGAGGCTCGATTGATGGTTGCCTCGGCAAGAGCCATGTGTAAGTGGTCAAAGATGTCGGTGGGAGTATGCCAAATGCTAACAGGAAGCTATAGACACTATGAACAAGTACATGAACCCGCATGCCTTCATCGTAGATGGCACAAACACGGAAGAAGACTATTTCTTGCTCGGAACTCGCGACCAATTTGCAGGGAGCGGTGTGACCTTGATAGAATTACCCGATAAGGCGACGAACCGCCTATCGTGGTTGACAAAGCTGGACTCTACAGCCTTGAAGGGTAAGCTTCATACATTTGGCCACTTTTAAACGCCTAACATTTCTAACAATGATGCAGAATGGAACAGTGTTCATTTTGACATTCTGATCCATGCCCCGCGCACTGGAACGGGCAACGTCAAACGCTTGCTCAGGTCGTTGGCTGCGGCGGATCTAGCCGGACACAACGTCCCGCAGGTAACGGTCGAACTGCCACCGACCATCGACCCTCCTCTCGAACAATTTCTCGCTGGTTACCACTGGCCTCCTTCCTGGTCTGCCGGCTCACAACAGAAACTGCTCTCGCTGCGCCATCGTATACCGTCTGCGAAGCTCCGTGAGGAAGAAGCCGCTTCTCGATTCATGGAATCGTTTTGGCCCAGTAATCCTGCCAAGTCGCATGTTTTGATTCTCTCTCCTCATGCGGAAATCACTCCCCAATTTTTTCATTGTACGTGAAAAGAAAATCCGCTTCATGCTGATCTACTGCTAACACGAACATCAAAGATGTAAAATACTCTCTACTTCAGCGTCGTTATTCTCGCCCCGGCCAAGGACAAGATCCTGACGACTTGATGCTTGGAATCAGCTTTGCCTCTCCGGCGACATATCTGCAAAACTCAAAGCGGTTTGTGCCGCCGGCGCCGATAGTTAAGAAAGCCACAACGGCCCACGGGACGGCGTTTGCGTGGGAAGCACCCAGTAGCGACGCGATGCTCATTCTTGGCGATAAATGGGTCGAGCTACATGGCTTCGTGACGCAGACCTTGACAAAATTGTTTTCCGCGCCGCAGCCACCGGCGATGCTGGCCTCCAGACAGATCACTGATGAATACCCTGCTTGGCTGGAGTACGCACTGCAGCTCTCTCGCCTCCGTGGCTATTTTACAGTCTACCCGAGTAAAGAAACGGCGGCGTCGGTGATTGGCATCCACACAGATCTAGCAAACGTGCCAGAAGAGCACGAGGGTAGTGGTAAACTCGGCCAGGCAGGCTCCCTGGAGGATGGCGAGGACCAAGCAAGCGCGGATTTTGACATGAGCTCGCAAATCGACGTGTTAAACACGTTTCCGGAAGAAGGCGGGCTACCGAGCTTGGGCATGATGCCATTTCTATCGTGGGAAGGCATGGAGAGCAGCGTGTCGGCTATTGTACAAGAGGCGCATACTTATGCGGGCGACTTTAGGCGCCAGGTTGGACAGTGTGTTGGTGTTTTAGAGGATGTCAAGAGGGATAGGCTTGCACGGGACTTGTTTTGTGATGGGAGAGAGCATGATGCAGGTGGGCGAGATTGAGGGTAGCGAATTGTGTACGAGTACGTTAGCGGAGCATGGATTAAGGGTAGCGAGACTTCTGGAATAGAAGCGCCATTAGTTTACGGTTATAATTATTATGCTTTTTTTTATGGATTTGTTCCATAGTTGCCCGGCGATACTCGTGAGTTAACGGCAGCAACTAAAGTCAGTTAGCTCAGGACGTCGGAACAAGCTTCGTTGTTAGCAGACTAAAACCTGAGTGTGTTTAATTGTAGAGATGAGACGACAACCTTTTTTTTTTTTTTTTTTTTCTTGAGGTACTGTCTCACAGCATTAAATAATGTTTCGACAAACACATGTGTGTTTCGTGTTTGATGCAGAAACTTGGCTTTTGCCGATCCGTCTTTCGGTGGCGCTTTACGCATGATACTCTCACCAAGCTTGCGTCATTAGTAGCAGCCTTTAATGCATGCATGCCATGTCTGCCCTTCGGAAGAAAAGACCCATCCCACGACTGGCCTGGGCTGCTCCGATTTCAGTGCATGTCATCGGCCAGGACCGGGTCTATGTTGGCGAGCCATGGGATATCCTTTTCGGGGGAGCTCCGCAACGATAGTAATAGGGTTCCACAGTGAAGTCGCCCCCTGTTGGCGGGCGTGTACGGCGCCGGGAATCATAAGAAATGGGGGAGTGAAACAGCGGGAAGCGCCTGTGCCTTGGTATTCGCAGTGACCGTTGGGGCTGTTTGGAGCGCTGGATTTGGGGGTTTTGACTGAACAGCGATGAGTGTCTCTCGTCTCCCGCACGCAGCTCTTTCCCACAAACCACCACCCTGCCGGACCGCCTTTTTTTTGGTGCGCTGAGTTCTGCAGTGGCGGGCGTGAGAAACTCGTTTCTGCCGCCCGCCAAAATTCATTCCCCCAACCCACCACCCTGACACCACTTTCTTGCCCCGACCTTTCTTCCACAATACCGATCCTCCCGCCCGCACCGCTCGCCGCCCACGACAACCGTCACTGCTTGGTTTCTCTCCGCCCCATTCTCTCTCGCTCCAGGCATCATCATCATCAAGGTCGCCCGTGTTGAGCGCCCTATTATAGCCTAGACAGAATAACCCCGTGCATAGGCAATGGCCCGCTGCAGTCGCTAATAAGAGAAGCACGCCCCCCCCCCCCCCCCCCCCCCCCCCCCCCC